>CM066597.1:18452007-18629507 GCA_033816785.1 Picus viridis
GCAGCCCCTGACTCCTCCTCGTCCCGCAGGAGCCCGGCTCGGCTTTCCTGCAGCTGGGTGTCTCCATCGAGCAGCAGATCCAGGTGATCTTCAAGGTGCTGGAGGAGTACGACTGGAGCTCCTTTACGGTCATCACCAGCCTCTACCCGGGCTACAGCATCTTCCTGGAGGCCATCCGCTCCTTCACGGACGCCAGCTACTTCGGCTGGGAGCTGCAGGAGGTGCTCACCTTCGAGATGAGCCAGGAGCGGAGCGACTCCAGGACGCAGCGGCTCCTGCGGCAGGTCGACGCCCAGGTCCTCATCGTCTACTGCTCGCGGGAGGAGGCCGAGTACCTCTTTGCCATGGCGGAGCAAGCCGGCCTGGTGGGGCCGGGCTACGTCTGGATCGTGCCCAGCCTGACGGTGGGCAACATGGAGGTGCCGCCCGCCTCCTTCCCCGTGGGCCTCGTCAGCGTGGTGACGGAGAGCTGGAAGCTGAGCCTGCGGCAGAAGGTGCGGGACGGGGTGGCCATCATCGCCATGGGGGCGGCCAGCTTCTTCCGGGCCCACGGCTACCTCCCGGAGGTGGGCAGGGACTGCTGGGCCCTGCTGGGGCCACCGCTGCCAACAACAGCTTCTACCGGTGAGGCTCTGGGGACCCCCGGGCTGGGCGTGGAAGGGGGACGTCGTAGAACTGTAGGGCCATAAAATGCGTTGGGTTGGAAGGGATCCTCAAAGGTCATCCCGCAGTCTCCAGGGATGTTTCCAACTCAATCAGGTTGCTCAGGGCCTCATCAGGTTTGACCTTGAATGTCTCCAGGGATGGGGCCTCCACCACCCCTCCGGGCAGCCTTTTCCAGCATTTCACCTCCCTGTGGAGACGGAAGGGGTGGAGAAGGAGGATGGAGCTGGTAGGCAGGATGGTGATGCTTGCTGTGGGCTGCAGCTGCTGGTCCATGCCTCTCGACTGGGTTTCTCCTGGGGCATCTGTTACGGGGTACATCAGCATCTCCCCAGAGAAGCTCTTGCCTTTTCCTGTGCTTGTCAGCAACCCAGGAACCGTGGAAGGTCTCGGGCTGGGGGAAGGTTCACAGCTCTGCTTTGCAGTGCAGATATGGCACCACAGGGCTGCTCTGGCAGTCCGTGCATCCTCAACTATGCAGCTGTCCACCTTCGGTGCCTCCTTGATGCCAGGGTTTCCTCCAGCTGCTTGCTGTCCCTTGCAGAGGAGATAAACCTAATCCTCAGCTCTCAGATCCACGTCTCTCCGTGGGACCTATGGCAGCCTGTCTAGAGCTAGAGGAGGAGGAGGGCTGCATGGGGCTGGGATGCACAGACAGGGGCTTATGGGCATTGTGTCCTGCCAGGCATCTCCTCAACGTGACGTGGGAGCACAGAGACTTCTCCTTCAATGAAGGTGGCTACCTGGTCAGACCTACCATGGTGGTGATCACGCTCAACCAGCATCGGCTCTGGGAGATGGTAGGACCCCTGACTCCCCAGGATGGGCACAGCCAGGGGTGGCTGGGCAGGGAGAGCCTGGAGCCATGCACAGGCTGAGGCCTTACTCTGGGGCAGGTTGTCTGAAGCTCCCTGTGGTGGCCCTGTGGAGCTTTGCAGCAGTGCTGGGCACCACAGCTCTGCCAACAACTGGGTTTTTTCCTGTAATGTGGCTGAGAAATTCCCAGAGAGGCAAAAATGCAGCTCTGGAGAACAGCACCCAAACATCTAGACCTGAAGCAATCTGTGTGAAGGGGCTTTTCTAGTCTAAAAACCCCCCATTGGGTGAAGTTTGGCCAGGTTTGTGCTCACCAAGCACACCACCGTCTTGGGTGGTGCCACTGGTGGGACAGATGGAGGAAGGAGAGGCCTCATTTTGCAAGCACCTTCTTCTGAGCCGGAGAATCTGCATTAAGTGTTGTAGTATAGATTAAGGAGCAGTTGAAAAGGATCTCCCCTTTCATCCCTAAGGTACATGCAGGATGAAGCACAATTTGTTGGCATCTGACACTGTCAGGCACTGGCTTCAGTGAGAATTGTCCAACAGAAAGGAGCAGGAGTCAGCAAAGCTTTTCCCCTGGTGCTTGGGACCCAGGAGGAAGCACCTTGAAGTGGGTGCATGGGGAGAGGGATGCTGAGATAGGTCTCACCATGGCTGAGCTCCGGCCTAACAAAGCTGTGGGAGAAACAAGGGGTGGGGAGGATGGACACGAGACCTTGTGTGACCTCCAGAGCTCCTCACTGGGGTGACTGTGTGCTCTCCCTCCCGGGCAGGTGGGCAAGTGGGAGAAAGGCATCATCCACATGAAATACCCAGTGTGGCCTCGCTACGGCTCCTTCATGCAGCCCGTGGTGGACAACCGGCACCTGACGGTGGCCACGCTGGAGGAGAGGCCTTTTGTCATCGTGGAGAACACCGACCCCAGCACCGGCGTCTGCGTGCGCAACACCGTGCCCTGCCGCAAGCAGACCAACTCCTCCCAGAGGTGAGCACCCTGCGTGGAGCTTGGCACTCTCGGCCACCACTCCCACCAGGCAAAAGGTGTCCAGGGGGCACCCAGGTGCTCGGAGCATCTTTGCTTACAGAATACAGAATTAACCAGGTTGGGAAAAGACCTCCAAGACCATCAAATCCAACCTCTCACCCAACACCATCTCATCAGCTAAACCACGGCACCAAGTGCCTCATCCAGGCTCTTCTTAAACACCTCCAGTGATGGTGACTCCACCACCTCCCTGGGCAGCACATTCCAATGGCCAATCTCTCTTTCTGTGATTGCAAGCACCTTGTTTCTAACCCCCGGCCTAAACCTCCCCTGAGGCTGGGCCAAACCATTTTGTCCTCGTGTGGTTTCAGTGCCGATGGCCTCGTGGATCCCTACACCAAGCTGTGCTGCAAAGGCTTCTGCATCGACATCCTGAAGAAGCTGGCCAAGGCAGTGAAGTTCTCCTATGACCTCTATCTGGTGACCAATGGCAAACATGGCAAGATTGTCCGTGGGGTCTGGAACGGCATGATTGGGGAGGTGAGAGTGGGCATGGCTTTTTAGTCTGGGGCTTTTTAGTCTGGAAAAGAAAAGACTTGGAGGGGATTTAATGAATGGTTATAAATACCTGAGGGCTGGGGGTCAGGAGGGAGGGGACAGGCTCTGCTCGCTTCCTCCCTGGGATAGGACAAGGAGCAATGGATGTAAGCTGCAGCACAGGAGGTTCCACCTCAACACAAGGGGGAACTTCTTTACTGTAAGGGTCACAGAGCGCTGGAACAGGCTGCCCAGAGAGGTTGTGGAGTCTCCTTCTCTGGAGACTTTCAAGGCCCATCTGGATGTGTTCCTGTGTGACCTGAGCTAGATTGTATGGTCCTGCTCTGGCAGGGGGTTGGACTCCATGATCTCTTTGGGTCCCTTCCAGCCCCTGACATCCTGTGAGTCTGTGAGTCTGTGATGGCTCAGACCCTACCTCCAGCCCTCCCTGGGGATGCTGCTGCCCTGCGACATAGAACCATAGAGTGGTTTGGGTTGGAAAGGACCTCCAAAGGTCATCCAGTCCAACCCTCTCTGCAGTAGGCCGGGGCATCCTCAACTAGATCAGGTTGCCCAGAGCCCTGTTGACCCTCACTCTGAATATCTCCAGGGATGGGGCTTCAACTACCTCCCTGAGCAACCCATTCCAGTGTTCCACTACCCTCACGGTAAAGAACCTGAGAACTCCCTGCTGGAGATGGGGGTCAGGGTGTCTGTGGTGGGACCCTTGGCAGGGGACAACTCGGCATGAGCTGAGCTTATGGGGAAAGCTTGGTGGAGGAGGATGAGGAGGGAGTCAGCTGAAAATGTGTGAGCCCACACCTGGCTGTGGTTGTGCCAGTGGCCATTTAAGAAGCTAATATTAAAAAGCAAAACAAACAAACAAACAAAAAAAGACAAAGGAAAAAAATAGGCAAAAGAAAAAAAAAGACAAAAACAGAGAAAAAAGATGAAAGAGGAGAAAAAAAAAGACAAGAAAAAAGAAAAATACAAAAGAAAAAAGGCAAAAGAGAAAAAAAGAGAAAAAAGACAAAAGAGAAAAGAAAAAAGAGAAAGGAAAAAAAGACAAAAAGAGAAAAAAGACAAAAGAGAAAAGAAAAAAGAGAAAAGAAAAAAGAGAAAAGAGAAAAGAAAAAAGAAAAAAAGAGAAAAGAAAAAAGACAAAAGAGAAAAGAAAAAAGACAAAAAAGACAAAAGACAAAAGAAAAAAAGACAGAAAAAAGGACAAAAAAGGAGAAAAGAAAACAATACAAAAGACAAAAGAAAAAAACAACAAAAGAAAAAAAGACAAAAAGAGAAAAAAAAGAGAAAAAAAAAAAAAAGACAAAAGAAGGAAAAAAAGAGACAAAAATAAATCTAAAGAAAGGACAAAATGTAGGGGTGTGAAATGCTGGAGCGGAGGGAATGCCTGGGGAAGGTGGGCTGGATCCCTCCGCCGGGCCACGTGCTCCCCCCGAGCCCAGCTGCCCCTCCTGCAGGTGTACTACCGGCGTGCCGACATGGCCATCGGCTCCCTCACCATCAACGAGGAGCGCTCCGAGATCGTGGACTTCTCCGTGCCCTTCGTGGAGACAGGCATCAGTGTCATGGTGGCCAGGAGCAACGGCACCGTCTCCCCCTCTGCCTTCCTGGGTGAGTCCCATGTCCCTCCTCCTCTCTGTCTGCCTGCCTGCCTGCTCATCCCAGGCTGCTGACTGAAGGAGATCAGAAATCTCGTTCACGTTTAATAACTTCAGGAGGGGGGAAAAAAAAGGCAAAGTCATAAGGGAAGGAGATTGTGCTGCTGGCTTTGGGGCTTCCTCCTCTCCTCGCCTGAATAAGCCTTTTATTGAGGAGATGGAGGCTGGGATGGGTGGTTGCCTCCTCTTCATTACTTGTGTGGAGGAGGGAGGATGAGGACGCGGTGGGGGAACCAGGCAGGGGTTTGCCAGCTCTGAGCTCAGCTCTGGGCATCTCTTCCCTGCCACCATCACCAGAGCCTGGCAGCTAAGCTGGGCTTAGGAAATCACCAGGGCTAAAAACTTTTATTTACTGAGTCTTAGAAAAGTAAAGCTGCAGCCTGGGAAGGGGAGGAGGCTGGCCAAGGTCAGCAGGAGATGTAGGATGAGAGCTTGGCAGGGCTTGGGGCTCCCGGCAAGGGCACAGCGGTGGTACCATGGCTCAGCTGGAGGGAGGGGGTGGGTGCCAGGGATGATGTGGGGTGTGGGTGCCACAGATGCTGTGGGGTGGAGGAGGCAGGGATGCTGTGGGGCGTGGGTACCAGGGATGCTGTGGGGTGGAGGAGGCAGGGATGCTGTGGGGCGTGGGTACCAGGGATGCTGTGGGGTGGAGGAGGCAGGGATGCTGTGGGGCGTGGGTACCAGGGATGCTGTGGGGTGGAGGAGGCAAGGATGCTGTGGGGCGTGGGTACCAGAGATGCTGTGGGGTGGAGGAGGCAGGGATGCTGTGGGGCATGGGTACCAGGGATGCTGTGGGGTGGAGGAGGCAGGGATGCTGTGGGGCATGGGTACCAGGGATGCTGTGGGGTGGAGGAGGCAGGGATGCTGTGGGGCGTGGGTACCAGGGATGCTGTGGGGTGGAGGAGGCAGGGATGCTGTGGGGCATGGGTACTAGGGATGCTGTGGGGTGGAGGAGGCAGGGATGCTGTGGGGCATGGGTACTAGGGATGCTGTGGGGTGGAGGAGGCAGGGATGCTGTGGGGCGTGGGTACCAGGGATGCTGTGGGGTGTGGGTGGGTGTGGCTGCCAGGGATGCTGTGGGTTGCAGGACATCATCGGCCTGGACACATCTTACCCCTCCTGTCCCCCACCATACCACAGGTCCTGACCACCCTCCTTTCAGAGTGGGGGTCACCTTCAGCAGGCCCCTGTTTCGGCAGGGCAGGAGCCAGTGGTCCCTGCAGCTCCGCTCTCTCCTCGCTAATGAGCTGCATCCCCGTCAGGCCAGGCCTGTCCTGGCTGACAGCGAAGGACGTGCTGACAAATGGACCTCGGCAGCCACACGTTGAGGTCTCAGACATCTCCTGCTGCCCCATCCCAGCTCAGCCTGGTCAGGCAGGGGATTGCTGCCCACTCCCAGGGCCTAAATGGGGCTGAGGAGCTGGCCCTGTGCCTGCTGCAGGCATGATCCTGTGGTCAGAGCCATGACGGGCTCTACGATCCCATGGGAAACCCTTCTGCGGATGGCCCTGGAGAGGGGCAGCATCTCATTGGTATCTTTCCACTGATGAGAGCCTCAGAGCACCCCCTTCTCTCCTGATTCACAGGATGGTAGGATTTGGAAGGGACCTTTGAAGAACATAGAGTCCAACCCCTGCCAGAGCAGGATCACCTAAAGCAGATCACACAGGAACGCATCCAGGTGGCCTTGAAAGTCTCCAGAGATGGAGACTCCACCACCTCTCTGGGCAGCCTGTTCCAGTGCTCTGCCACCCCCAAAGTAAAGAAGTCCCTTCTCTTGTTTAGATGGACCTTCTTATGTTCAAGTTTATGCCCTGTCACTGGGACCACCGAGAAGTGTCTGGCTCCAGCTTCCTGACACCCACCCCTTACATATTTGCAAAGCTCCCCCTCAGCCTCCTCCAAGCTAACCAGCCCCAGGTCTCTCAGCCTTTCCTCCTTTGATGGATGTCCCAGCCCCTGTGGATCTGCTCGACTGTGGTGCTGCTAGCCTCTGGCTCCTCTCCAAGGAGTGACAATATTCAGCAGGATGAACCCTGACCACTGGGGAGGGTTCCTGAGGGTCTCCAGGGGGCGTGGGGTGTCCCAGGGGGCTGACAGAGTCCTGCTTGCCTTGCAGAGCCTTACAGCCCGGCCGTGTGGGTGATGATGTTTGTGATGTGCCTCACCGTGGTGGCCATCACTGTCTTCGTGTTTGAGTATTTCAGCCCTGTTGGCTACAACCAGAACCTCACCAGTGGCAAGAGTGAGTTGCAGGAGGAGGGAGCTGGGCAGGAGGGGGTGGTGCACATCCCCGGCTGTGCTGACAGCTGTCCCCTCTGTCCCCTGTCCTCCAGGACCAGGGGGTCCCACCTTCACCATCGGCAAGTCAGTGTGGCTGCTGTGGGCTCTGGTCTTCAACAACTCTGTGCCCATCGAGAACCCCAAAGGCACCACCAGCAAGATCATGGTGCTCATCTGGGCCTTCTTCGCCGTCATCTTCCTCGCCAGCTACACAGCCAACCTGGCTGCCTTCATGATCCAGGAGCAGTACATCGACACCGTGTCGGGGCTGAGTGACAGGAAGGTGGGGGTGACACCTGGCCTGGGATCCCCAGAACATAACCCTGGCCTTGGGTGGGCAGAACCTGTGGGAGGTGGGGGTGCTGCATGTTACCAGCACCTGGGCTGGGATCCCCAGAACATAACCCTGGCTTTGGGTGGGCAGAAACTTTGGGAGGTGGGGGCACTGCGTGTCACAAGCACCTGGGCTGGGATCCCCAGAACATAACCCTGGCTTTGGGTGGGCAGAACCTGCGGGAGGTGGGGGCACTGTGTGTCACCAGCACCTGGGCTGGGATCCCCAGAACATAATCCTGGGTTTGGGTGGGGAAAACTTGGGGTGAGACTGCATGCCACTGGCAGGCAGGTGGGAATGGAGGCTGTCTGTGAGGAGAGGGGAGAAGGCAGGGACGTGGCCACAGTGTGATGCGGCTCCCTGGGGCTCCCCACGTCAGTTTCAGAAGCCGCAGGAGCAGTACCCTCCCTTCCGCTTCGGCACCGTCCCCAACGGCAGCACCGAGAGGAACATCCGCAGCAACTACCCCGACATGCACACCCACATGGTGAAGTACAACCAGCGCTCCGTGGAGGATGCCCTCACCAGCCTCAAAATGGGGTACGGCCCCTCCAGAGGGGATACAGCACCCCCAGATGGAATATGGCCCCCGGAATGGGGACAGAGACTCCCAGATGGGGTGGGGCTTCCTCAGCTGGGGTCACAAGTGAGACAGGGTCTCCCCAGGCTGGGTACAGCTCTCCCAGGTGGGGATGGCTCTGTAAGGCTCCCCTGCATGAAGTACAACCCCCTCTCCAACCCCCAAAAGGGTACAGCCGCCCTGAGGATGTGGTACAGCTTCATACAGCTCCCCTCAAAAGGGATGAAGCCCCCCAGATAGAGTATGGCTTCTCCAAATGGGATACAGCACTCCCTCCCCCCCCCATGTTGGGTACTTCCCTTCCAAATGGGGTTAAAGCTCTCCAAGAAGGGTCAGAGACCCTCAGAGAGGACACATCTCCCTCCGAGACAGGCTACAGCTACCCAAAAGGGGTAGAGCTCTCGTAAAGAGGTACAGCGCCCCCCCCCCCCCCCCCCCCCCAGTCCCTCATCCTCTGTCCCGCTGGCGGAGCAGGAAGCTGGATGCCTTCATCTACGACGCGGCGGTGCTCAACTACATGGCAGGCAAGGACGAGGGCTGCAAGCTGGTGACCATCGGCAGCGGGAAGGTGTTTGCCACCACCGGCTACGGCATCGCCCTGCAGAAGGACTCGCGGTGGAAGAGAGCAATCGACCTGGCCCTGCTCCAGTTCCTGGGAGATGGTGGGTGTCCTCCTGAGCTTCTCCTTAGCCCTTGAACTCCTCCTTAGCCCTGTTCCCTGAGCTTCCCTTAGCCCTGCCCCTGAACTCCTCCTTAGCCCTGTTCCCTGAGCTTCTCCTTACACTGTCTCCTGAACTTCTCAGCCCTGTCCTTCTGATCTTCTCCTTAGCCCTGTTCCCTGAGCTTCTCCTTAGCCCTGACCCCTGAAATCAGCCTTAGTGCTGTCCTTTTGAGTTTCTCCTTACTCTGTCCCCTGAGCTTCTCCTTAGCCTTGACCCCCTGAGATCCTCCTTAGCCCTGTCCCCTGAGCTTCTCCTTACCCTGTCCTCCTGAGCTTCTCCTTAGCCCTGTCCCCTGAGCTTCTCCTTAGCCTTGACCCCTGAGCTTCTCCTTACCCTTGACCCCCTGAGCTTCTCTTTACCCTGTCCTCCTGAGCATCTCCTTAGCCCTGTCCCCTGAGCTTCTCCTTAGCCCTGTTCTTCTCCTTAGCCCTGTCCTTCTGAGTTTCTCCTTAGCCCTGTCCCGAGCTTCTCCTTAGCCCTGTCCCCTGAGCTTCTCCTTAGCCTTGACCCCTGAGCTTCTCCTTACCCTTGACCCCTGAGCTTCTCTTTACCCTGTCCTCCTGAGCATCTCCTTAGCCCTGTCCCCTGAGCTTCTCCTTAGCCCTGTTCTTCTCCTTAGCCCTGTCCTTCTGAGTTTCTCCTTAGCCCTGTCCCGAGCTTCTCCTTAGCCCTGTCCCCTGAGCTTCTCCTTACCCTGTCCTCCTGAGCTTCTCCTTACGCTGTCCCCTGAGCTTCTCCTTAGCCCTGTCCTTCTGAGTTTCTCCTTAGCCCTGTCCCCTGAGCTTCTCCTTAGCTCTGTTCTTCTCCTTAGCCTTGACCTCTGAGCTTCTCCTTGGCCCTGTCACCAGCCTTATTCCCACCCCAGCCCTGCAAGTTAACCCAGAGAGAAGCACTTCAGTCACCAGGCCCTGTGCAGCTCCTTGCAGGATGCCACCAAAGGGCTTCTCCACCAGCTATGTTCAGGGGACATTAAATCCAGCAGCAGCTCTCATGCTGGGTGCTGGGGATGGTTGTTCCATCCAGGGCTCCCTCTTCCTGCAGGCTGTAAAATTCTGGAGCTGGCCTTGCAGGACATCAGAGGGGCAGGGGGAGAATCTTGGGAAGGGGACAACTAGAACAGCTGGCTGATGCATGGGTGGGGAGACAGAGTCCTGGAGAAGGACAAGTGACTGGTGGGATGATCAGGCCAAGGGCAAGGCCTAGGTGATAACAGCTGCAGGGGGCTTGTGGGTGGCATTCTTCTCCTTCAGACATGGTGGAGTGGGGCTGGGGCTGTCCTTGGGGAGATGATGCCCAGGAGGGTCATGTTCACCCCCACCATCACTGTGCTTGTCTGTGGCCAGGTGAGACCCAGAAGCTGGAGACAGTTTGGCTGTCAGGGATCTGCCAGAATGAGAAGAACGAGGTGATGAGCAGCAAGCTGGACATTGACAACATGGCTGGGGTTTTCTACATGCTGCTGGTGGCCATGGGGCTGAGCCTCCTGGTCTTCGCCTGGGAGCACCTCGTCTACTGGAAGCTGCGTCACTCTGTCCCCAAGTCCCACAAGCTTGACTTCCTCCTGGCCATCAGCAGGGTGAGTGATGCTGGCAGGGGCTCTTGAGGGGGCCCAGGTGTCTGCCCACAGTGTCATGGGGATGGGCATGGCTGGGTGGGCATTGTCCCTTTGACTCCCACAGGAGGGAATGGAGATGTTCATGCTGATGTGACCTTTCCTTTGGGAGGTTTTGGGGAAAGAGCTCAGCTCTGGGAATGATCCCATGTCCATATTAGCATCCCTGGGGAAAGGGGTGATGGAAGATGGTGTCATCCACCCTGGCGTGGCTGGGGGTTGCTGGGCAGGGGACATCAGTGCCATCAGCTGCTTCAGCAGCAGCATCTCCCCTTGGCAAGTTTGTGGTTGCAGGACCCCCGTGCCCCTGCTGATGGTGGGCCCCCTCCTCTTCCCTCTGCAGGGCATCTACAGCTGCTTCAGCGGGGTGCAGACCCTGGCGAGCCCCAGGCGGGTGCCCACGCCTGACGTCACTGCCAGCTCTGCCCAGGCCAACGTGCTGAAGATGCTGCAGGCAGCCAAGGAGATGGTGTCCACGGCCAGCGTGGGCGGCTCCTTGGAGCAGGCCACCCGCACCATCGAGGACTGGAGCAACCGCAGCGAGCACCTCCAGACCACCTTCTCCCTGAGGGCACCCCAGCTCGTGGTGCAGAACAGCACCGGTGCCCACCGAGCCCCCTCCTCCTGCCCGGCCCCCTCTGAGAGAGTGGGGAGAGGCTACGCTCCCAAAGGTGCTTCTCTGGGGCCACCGCTGCCCCAGCCTGTCCCTGTGGACCCTTGGCTGCCTGGGGAGGACAAGTGGCGAGGGGCGAACGAGCACGACCCCCGCCTCCTCCACCCTCTCAAGTTTCGGGGTGGCTGTGCAGCGGATGAAGCCCTAGTGGGTTTCCCCCACCTCCTGGTGAAGACCTCTCCAGGGGCGGAATTTGGGGAGCAGGTGCTGGTGGGGAACCATGTTGGACCTCCCCTCCCACCGCCCACATCCCCCAGGGACCTTCCACCACCGGACATCTACAGGGAGCACAAGCGGCCGGCAGGGCGAGGGGACCGGCTGCAGAACACTCCCCTGCTGCAAGGGGATGGGGGACACGGGGGACATGGGGGACACGGGGGCTCGGGGACGCTGCCTCGGGTGCTCTCAGCAGCAGAGAAGAGGCGGGAGGTGAGCAGCCCCTTCCTGCCTGCATCTTGCCCTCGTGGAGCCTTCCCGAAGGCCACCAGGACTTGCAGAGCCAAGACTGAGCCTGCCCGGCCGGAGGCTGCGGGGCTGGAGCGGGAGAGGCTGAGCCGGCGGGCGAGCAGTGCCAGGGTGCCAGGAGAGAGGGGCGAGAAGCGGCGGCCCGGGGGGCTGCGGCGCTGCGCTGCCGCCCACCCGCTCACCCGCGCCGACGTGCCCGACCTCTTCCCCGAAGCCGAGGCCGCCTACGGCTGTGGCTCCCGCTGCCTCCAAGCCACCGGCCGGCTGGCACCGCGCTCGCCCATGGCCAGGCTGCCGTCCTACCGTGAAGCTTGCCGGCAGAACCCCCGTGCCACCGCCACCGTGCCGGCCTGCACGACGTACGCCTGCATCAACTCCTACGCCAACCTCCCTCTCTACCTGGGACACCTCTCACGGGGGTCGCCGCCGTCCCGTAACCACCCCGGGGTGCCAGCGGGCTGTGCCCGGGGGGCCGGGCGCTGGGAAGGCGGCTGCAGAGACTGCGGGAGGCGCGGGGAGCCGACTCTGCTGCGGGCGGCGGGCACGGAGAGGAGGGACCCTCCGGTAGTCCGTGGGGTGACGATTCCTTGCGCCGGCGGGTCCTGGCGGAGGGTCTCCAGCCTGGAGTCAGAAGTGTGATGGAGGGGCACGGGGGGAGGGCGTCTGCATCTCTCTGCCTGCCCTGTGCCACGGCATCCCCATGGGCTGGCCAGTGGCTCCCAGCTGGGCTCCAGCCTTCCAGGATCCTGTGGTGCTGGCAGCAAGATGCTCCAAGCAGCTCGGCGGGTCCAGAGGAGCTTGGTGGGGGGCGCCCCAGCGTGCACTGGCTTGGGCTCAACCCACAGGCAGCGCTGGCATCGGGGACACCAAACTCATTGCCACCGTGTTGCTGTCACGTTCTGGTTTCATTCAAGGGACTTGAAACTCCATGTCCCGGTCATTAAAGAGACATTTTCAGCCAGCTGGGGACCCTTCTTCCATCCTCCAGCAATGAGTCTGGGGCTGCCCTTGGCTTTACCCCACCACTGGTGCTCGTGGTCCTGTGCACCCCCTCCCTGCTCACCTCCCTTTGCTGCTGAACTCTGGCACATGCTTGTCTGACCACAGAGGAAAATGGCAACTCACCTGACTGGGCTGAGGAATGATTCCTGTGCCAAGGCTGGAGCCCAGCACTGCACCCAGAGTTATGGCACTTGCTCAGGTTTCTGGGGTGCTGGGCTTGGTTGGTTGTGAGCTCAGGTCAGAGAGGGCTGCTCCCAAACCAGGCAGGGAGCTGTGACATGACATGGCACAGCAGGCCCGGGAGGGTGTGCTGTGGGGGAATGAGGAAGGGAAATAAATCCCTCTCACCAGCCCAGGACTGATGGAACCATAAATCAGGTGTGATGGATGAGCTGGGTTCAGTTCTTCTCCTGATGATCATGTCTCATGCAGCACTATCCCTGCCGGGCCCGTGGCTGTGGGCAGGGGGACTCTGTGATTCCCAGGCAGCACTGGGCAGGGGAGAGGAGTTTTGGGAAGCAGGATCAAAGGACAAAGCCACCAGGGCCTGGGGCAGCAGAGCAGGCTTGGCTGGGAGGTCCTGGCCCCATCGTGGGGCAGCTGCCCATGAAGGGCAGTTGGTTGCTGCTGGGAGGCTCTCCAGGGAGGTGCCAAGCCCCAGCTCCTCTTCCTGGCTGTTTCAGCATCACTTCCCTCCATGAATGTCCCTCCCAAGAAGCTGCTCTAAAGCTTCATCATGTTTGTTTTTTTTTTCTCCGTTTCAAAGCAGCTGTTGGGGTTGTGTTGGCAGGCACTGAGCAGTGGGGCCAGCACCAGCATGGGGATGATGGCCAGGGATGCTCCCAGGTACCTAGCCCAAGGATGGCTGCAAAACCCCAGGGAGGTCAGGAAGGGGCTGGTCACACGCAGCCCAGGAATGAAAGCATTGGCAATGTCTTGCTGTCCATCCATCTGTCTGTCTGTCCATCCATCTGTCCATCAACCCATCCACCCACCTGCCTGGGGTTAAATGCAGCCAGTTCTCCTCCTCAGCCCCCCAGCCTGGCTGCCATCACAGGCTGGTGCCCGTGCTTTGATTCCTGTTACTTATTTATCATCCCAATTGTCTCTTAATTGCTTTGGCAGCCCCTCTGAAGCCTCTGGCAGGGAAGGAGGTGCTGGGATATAAATAAAGGCCATAAATAAATAAACTCAGTTGAAGACAAGGGGATCCTTGCTGGGCTGCCCCAGGCAATGGCATCTATTTGCTAGGGCAGCTTGCCCCAGCTGGGGGCCCTGAACACCCCTGGGGGGGGGACAGGCTGGTCCCCAGAAGGCTCCAATGTGCCCTGGGGGAGTCTTCCCCCAAATTGTGGCTTTCTGGTCCAAGGCAGCCAGCACACACAGCTGCACCTTCGGGACACAGGCCAAATCTGAGCTGGAGCTGGGGCTTTGAGACCAAAAAAAAAGAGCAGAAAAGGGAAAAAGAAAAAACAAAAGTATCAAAAATCCCCAGTCTACATTTTAAATTAATTAGTGATGTCCCTGGTGACTCAGCAGAGGCCAAATGGATTTGCTTCATGTTTTATGGAAGGGCTTTGCTGCGGGAGGCTGAGGGCAGCGAGGGACAGGGAGGCAGGGACACAGTACCCCAGGCGTGGGTGTCAGCACCATGGGGTAAGGCCAAAGCCATCCTGGGTGCCCCACGTGGGTGCCCACACTCTGCTCTCCTGCCACCACGGTGGCACTTGCATAATCACCTTTATATGCTAATTGGGAAGGCAGTGCAGTGGTTTTCTTCCATTGTGGTGCTTAGGGGGGGGCTAAACTGGGTGCTGCTAGGACAGAAGCCAAATGAGGCAGAGGGCAACAAGCAGCTCAGAGTGGGTGAGACCTAAGAAGACCTGGGCTGCTCCTGCAACATCCCCTCAGCCTGGGGGACAAAGCCACAGGGAAGCAGCAGTCTGGAAGCACCCTCTGAACAGGCTTTCCAAAGCAGGGCTTGGATAGTTTAGTGCTTAACAACCTCTGAGGGATATTATTTCCTTTTATTTTTTTGGTGAAATTGTCTAATCAATCACTTTTTAATTCAGCCAGCTCTGGCACCCAAGCTGCCCTGGGATGCTGTGGGCTATGTGCAAAGAGAAATATGGCCAGCCGGGGCTGGCCACCCACCTCCCTGGGTTCAGCCCTGCCAGGGAGGTGCAGGCAGTGCCCCTCCAGGTGTATTCTGTCCGCTGCTCTCATTATTCAGCACTGTGAGATTCATCCTGCTGAGGGAAGGGGGGAACAAGGCAGCAGATCAGCCATGGGGAGAAGGTTTCCAAAGGTTTCCAGTGTCATGAATGTGCTGGTGATCAGGGCAGGGGCAGCTGCTTAAATCACAAACCAGAAAGATATGGGACTGGGAAGGTGCTGGTGGCAGTGTGGGGAGAGCAGGGTATTGCCATGCCTGTGGCCAAGGATGCTCACGGGAGCGGCACCTGCACCCACCTCCCCGTTCCTGCCTCTTGCCAGGGCAAAGCTGCGGCACAAACCCTTCCCCAGGGCCCCAAGCAGGGTACAGCACCTCTGTTCTGCTCCCTGGGCTGAGGAGAGCTGCAGCACCTCGTGGAAGTCGGCAGGATGCAGCTGGGCACCAGCTTCTGACCCAGTGGAAGTCACCTAAACATCACCTTGGGCTACCAGCAGCCCCCATGGCCGAGCGACCTTCCCCAGACTGCCCACAGCTCCCGGAGTCAGAGCCCAGATGCCCAAGGCTCTGTGTGTGCGTGTGAAAGGCTGGTGGGCACGGGCTGGTGGGCACCTTCCCCCAAACCTTCCAACAGCAAAAAGCCCAGAGTGACACACTGCTCCCACACGATGTTTGAGCCTTGCCTAAGCCTCCCTCCCAAGCGCGAGGGTTTTATTTCTCCTTCCCCGGCCGCTCCTCTTGGAGGCGTTGCAAAAGCCCCAAATCCACCCTCAGTGCCAGTTTGAGCTCAGATTTACTGCCCCAGCCCCGACATCCTCCTCTGCCTGTGAGGTCCTTCGAGAGAATCCCAGCAGAAAGTGTTTATTTCCATCATAAAGATCTGCTTTAACATTTTAACATAAATCAAGGCGCGCTTTATGGTGACGATAAATTGGTTGGCAGGAACTGCCTTTGCAGCCCCAGGTGCTGGAGCAATTCAATTTGTTTGGTTTTAAGTGTAAGGAGCAGTAATTGAGAAGGGGAAAGTACCAGCTGTTTTAATTGAGTTTGCTGCTACCCCCCCGAGTTGCAGGAGGCTAATAGAGAAGAAGAGGTGAGGGTCTCCATTAGCCTCTCTGCTTGGCGTTTCTCCTTGGCCCACAGCCCCATCAGTCACAGCCATCCCCTGGGGAACGGCAGCTCCCTGCACGTCCAGGAGAGGAGGATGGGTTACAAAGATGCTGAGGGGACTGGAACATCCCCCTTAGGAGGAAAGGCTGAGAGAACTGGGGCTTTTCAGTCTGGAGAGGAAAAGACTGAGGAGGGAATCTCATTGATGCTTACACCTTGAGTCCTGTGTCCAGTTCTGGGCCCTCAGTTTAGGAAAGATGTCGAGTTGCTGGAATGTGTCCAGAGAAGGGCAACAAAGCTGGGGAGGGGTCTGGAGCACAGCCCTGGGAGGAGAGGCTGAGGGAGCTGGGGTTGCTTAGCCTGGAGAAGGCTCAGGGGAGAGCCATTTGCTGTCTACAGCTACCTGAAGGGAGGTTGTAGCCAGGTGGGGGTTAGAATAGAATAAACCAGGTTGGAAAAGACCTTCGAGATCATCAAGTCCAACCTATCACCCAGTATCATCTCATCAACTAAACCATGGCACCAAGAAAACACCTCCAGTGATGGTGACTCCACCACCTCCCTGGGCAGCACATCCCAATGGCCAATCTCTCTTCCTATGAAGAACTTCTTCCTAGCATCCAGCCTGAACCTACCCTGGCACAGCTTGAGACTGTGTCCTCTTGTTCTGATGCCGGTTGCCTGGGAGAAGAGACCAACCCCCACCTGGATACAGCCTCCTTTCAGGTAGTTGTAGACAGCAGTAAGGTCTCCCCTGAGCCTCCTCTTCTCCAGGCTAAGCAACCTCAGCTCCCTCAGCCTCTCCTCACAGGGCTGTGTTCCAGACCCCTCCCCAGCTTTGTTGCCCTTCTCTGGACACTTGGTCTCTTCTCCCAGGCATGCCCCAACAGAATAAGAGGACACAGTCTCAAGCTGCGCCAGGGGAGGTTTAGGCTGGGCGTTAGGAAGATGTTCTTCACAGAAAGAGAGATTGCCCATTGGAATGTGCTGCCCAGGGAGGTGGTGGAGTCACCATCACTGGAGGTGTTTAGCAAGAGCCTAGATGGGCCACTTGGCGCCATGGTTTATTTGATGAGATGGTGTTGGGTGAGAGGTTGGACTTGATGACCTCGAAGGTCTTTTCCAACCTGGTTAATTCTGCATTCTGTGAATATTTAAGGGTGGGTATCAGGAGGATGGGACCAGGCTTTTTTCCAGCGGTGCCCAGTGACAAGAGCAGGGGTGATGGGCACAAACTACAAGAGAAGTTCCACAAGGATGCACTTCTTTAAAGGTGATGGAGCCCTGGAGGATGCTGCCCAGAGAGGTGGTGGAGTCCCCACCTCCGGAGTCATTCAAAACTCACCTGCACGTGTTCCTCTGTGACCTTTCCTAGGTGAACCTGCCTTGGCAGGGGGGTTGGACTGAAGGATCTCTAGAGATCCCTTCCAACCCCCACCCATTCTGTGGAAGTGGGTGGGGAATCAAGAAGTCAGACCAAAGCAGATGTCGAATGTGCAGTTTATTGGTTTTAATCCCACTTTAGGAAAACTAATTACAGTCAGGACAAGCAGCACGTGAGAATCTGTAATGGGAGTTGTTAGTGTTGGTAACAGCCACATAAAAATAGACTCCTTTGTGATGGGTGAGAGGAGGCAGCTCCTGCCCACGCTGGGCTGGGGTCACCCAGCGTCCCCACAGCTGAGCCCTCCCCTCCCTGCTTCCTCCAGTGATTTTTAAGGCATTGCTCTGTCATGTTTGATATGAAAAATGTTCTCTCTGCTGTAGAGCTACTTTCCCTTCATCACCCCCAGCCCTGGGACAGATTTGTGGTGCTGCTGGGCAAGGACAGACTGGTTGTTTATTTCAGAAAGTGCTCCCTGGGGAGCAGAGTGCTTCTTGGCGAGGTACCATGGCAAAGGATGGGAGCCCTCACCCTGCCACTGCTTCCAAACCCTGAACCCAGCAGCTTAGAGGTAAGGCCCCTTAGAGTGCACTGCCACACACCATGCTGAGGAGGAGAAGAGGTCACCCAGGCCAGGGAGGAGAAGGCACATCTTTCAACATAAAAGAGATGGCAGGAGAGGGGATGCCAAGCTCCCTCCCTCCTCCCACCCCAAGCAAGAAGCTATGCTGTATGAAATACAGGAGGGAGGGAGGGAGCCCAAGGGCAGCCTGAAGTGGGGAAGGGAGGATGAGAGGAGAGGAAATAATGAGAACAGCCCCCTTCTCGGGCTGGCAATGAAATGTGAAGGCAAGAGACTAAAATGGGCACTTGAAGGGACAGGGGCTGAGCCAAGATCCTTGTGAAGCACACAGAGCCTGGGGCAGGTGGAGCAGCAGGAAAGGCCTCAGCCCCCTCCATAACCCTGCACCTGTGCACTTGTGCAGAGGAACAGCCCCCACGGCCTCTCCAGCTTCCCAAAGGCTCATTTCACCAGCATGAAATACCTCCCTCCGGCTCTGCCCAGCTCCCAGCTGCCTCACAGGTGGCTCCCAGCTCAGCTGCCCCCCCAATTCACCCTCCAACCTGCCTCTTCCTAAACGAGATATCAGCATCAGCTACCTGTAGAACAACTTGTTCATTTGGCACTGAAGATGCCACCTCAGCTTCCCCACAGCACTTGGGGCTGTTTAAACTCACTAGGCAAGAGCTGTTTAGGCTCAAGCTGGAGAGGAGACAAACAGTTTCCCCCCACCAACCCCGGATGCTCTCCAGGCAGCTCGGCAAGGACGCAGCGGCGGTGCTCAGGCTCGAGAGGTGCAGGGTTTTTGCTTTAAAAGCCATGAAGTGTTTTTATACAGCTCCAGGTACTTGCATATTCCCCCAGGAGGAGCACTTCAGGTCATATGGAAACCAGAAAGTCCTACTTGAAAACAGAGCTTGATTAAAAAGAGCTGCAGTTCAAAGCTTGCTTTAGCGAGCGGTGACATTTAATACGGCAGCGAGAGCAGAGGGCAAGAGGCTCTAACACGAGTGACATGCACCTGGCTCTGAACTCCCTTTAAAAATAAGGGGGGGGGTGTGGGATTTAAAATAGTTCAGATGGAAACTTTGAAAGTAGTTCCTTTCGTTAGGAAAACCTGTGTGGTCCTTGCCCAAGGGCCTCAGAGCACAGGACCTGCTGCTGCTTGTCACCGTGTGGTGTAGGAGTGGCCACCAGCAGCCTTCAAAGCAGAGACTCACCTGGAGCACTGGCTGCTGAAGGTGACAGGCAGCCCGGTGCTCAGACAAGCTGGGCAGGATAAGCCCAGAGCCCACCACAACCCCTTGCAGAGAGAGAGGACGGGGGAGATCCAAGCTCAGTTCCAGCAGGGTTTGGTTTTGCGCTCCCACAGCACGCAGAGCTCTGCCGCTGCAGGCGGGGCACTGCCACTGCCTCCTGGCACCGGCCCAGTCCCTTGAGTGAACACCCACCTTGTTTCAAGGCTAATTACCCAGCACAGGAGGCTGGGAACCAGCAGTGTGCACAGAGCCCTCACAGGCCTCCTGCGTGTCAGGACTGGGTAATTAGCACCTCTCAGCCAGCACCAAGCCTGACCGCTGGAGCCAGGCTCTGCCTGCTAGTACCGGCACCACGCAAAGGTGAGAAAGGGAGAAGGGCTCTGCCAGATGGAGCTGCTGAGCTGCACGCAGAACCAAGGGAAGCAAGGCTGCAGATTCCTCTCCAGAGGTGAGGAGCTGCAGCCCTGTCCATCTGGGGCAGGAGAACAGGATGTGTGAATGTAAACTCCTGGGCTGCAAAAATCCAGCTGTAAGCAAAAGATCCCAGCCCCCAGGCAATCCATGGTGCACAAGTGGGCTGATGCCTCCACAAAATGTAACAGAGCACAAAATCATTTTCCTCTGAATTAGGTCTATGCCCACCCTAATTTCACCCCTCACCTGGCACAGGAGGTTGGTTTGAAGGAGTCTCGGAGGAAGGAACAGACTCAGTTCTCCCAAACTCCTGCTGGATCCTGCACAGCATGTCCCTGCCTTTGGCAGAAGGGACACTCAGCCGATGAGGCTGTCTGCTCTCCTGTGCGCTGGCACCTGCAGCACACCAGAGCCACTGTGGGGATGCAGGGTGTGATGCTCCAGCTGAGGGCTGAAGTGGCTGGACACTGGTTAACCGTGCAGGCTGCCAAGGGCTCAGCCCCATGGCTTTGTGGGACAGGTCTGAGAACCGGGGCTCTAAGCGGGGCTGAGCCCACTCCATCCCCACCCAAAACGGAGCGAAGAAAGTCCGTGTCCAGGCCCGGCCTGTGCCACCAAGCTGATGACCTGGATGCTTCCCTTTACGCCGCCTCTCCCCACCCCTCAGTCCCAGAGGGGGAGCGGAAACGCTGGGGTCTCTGGAGCCCAGGAGGCAGCGAGCTTCCCGCCGCCCCCACGTCAGAGCTTGGACTCGCTCAGGACGATGTTTGCAGTCACAAACACAAAGCAGGAGAAGCCCCAGATGAGCACAAAGACGATCCAGAAGGAGTGGCGGAAGGGGGAGCGGTGCTTGTTCACCGCCCCGCTGCCGAAGGCCAGCTCGGTGTCCTTGCGACTGCAGTAGGCCAGGAAAGCCGGGATGAGGTACTGGATCCCGTTCCCAGCGTAGGCTCCCGTGATGCCCACCAAAGCCTCCAGGTCGTGGGTGCAGAAAGCCACCAGCACCGGAGGCGCGAGGGTGATGGCAGGGAAGACGACCCTGTCCACCAGCCAGGGGTAGGTGCCCCCTCCCGGTGGAACAGGGTCTTCCAGTTGTTGCGGAGGGTCACGGCGATGATGGGGAAGTTGGTGCTGATGGTGAAGACGGGGAAGAGGCCCAGGAAGTAGCGGACGAAGGCCAGGCTGGTGATGTCGCAGCTGGTGAAGTTGAGCGTGTACATGTCCAGCAGCGCGTCGTTGCGGAAGCAGTAAATGGCGGTGAAGGAGAGGAGGCTGTAGAAGGCCAGGATCAGGATGTAGTCGAGCAGCACCAGCCTGCTGATGTGCTGCTTCTTGGAGATGGGGGTGAGCAGGGAGGGCAGGGAGTGCTGGCACATGAAGGAGTAGACACACACCCCGAAGAGATTGCGGATGCCTGACAGCTGGGCCACGGACGGGTGACCTTCAGCCTGGCCTCTGCTGATGCGGATGAGGGCCAGAATAATCATGAGGATGAAAGCTGCAGAGAGAGAAGGTTTCAGGTCAAGCCCAGGTCTACGCTGCCCGTGACCCTCAGCCCATCGGCAGCCTTGGCACTGGCTCTCCCCTGCTCCAGAGCATCTCCTGATCTCTGCACAAGGTGCTACATCAAAGGCAGGCTGAGCGGGAATTAATCACCACCTGCTCTCAGTGCTACTCAGCAGATAAGGGAATGGGCTGGGGACTGCCTTTGGCAGGCATCTCCCTCCAGCCTCCTCCCTGCAGGGACTCAGCCTCCCACCCCCAACAGCAAATGGTTGCTCTGGGCCTGTCAGAAGTGTAACAACACCACAGCTGAGCAGCCCAGAGCCCTCAAGGATC
Organism: Picus viridis; assembly: GCA_033816785.1. Classification (NCBI taxonomy): domain Eukaryota; kingdom Metazoa; phylum Chordata; class Aves; order Piciformes; family Picidae; genus Picus; species Picus viridis. The sequence continues at coordinate 18,473,103 of CM066597.1, forward strand.
TCAGCCCATGGCTGCTTCTGCCATGCACCTTGGCCATGGGTCACCAGCTACAAAGAGCTTAGAGATGTTTGGGCTTTGACCTCTAAAAGAAGAGATCAAACCCGGCTGTAGTCAATCCCAGCAGTATTCCTACACATTTGCAACTGGACTAAGGTCTGCAAGAGCTCACCTCCATGCACAGGCAGGTGCATGGGAGCACTACCAAGCTCTCCTGTCCCTGGGATCTATCAAGCACGACAGAGCAAGAACCAGCCAGCCCTTTCCTGGGCAGCAGGAACAGGCTGGCTGCAGTTAATTCCCAGGGTGAAGCTGGTCTGGAAGGGACTAAAGCAGCACAGAACACGCTGCTATTAAAATTCATCACTTCTAGGCACAAAGTCTGCTCCTCTAGCCTTTACCTGTGTCAGGGAAAAGCCTAACAACATTTTACAAAGCTTATCACAAAAAGCAGCGTGCTGGGGACAGGAATGAATTGAGGGGCCTGGGCTAATGCCCTTATTTACTCTGCTGCTGGAAATTCCAGCCAGCAGCAGTTACTGCTCGACTGTTATTCCTAGCATGGCACATAAAACCAGCAGAAAACTAATTCTGGTGTGTCAGAAATCACATCAGCCTGGGAAAAGATGATCATCAGCTGCAGGAGTTAACAAGGAACTGGGGGAGGGGGGGGGGGGAAGGCTGCCTGGCAGGACAGCGAGCAGTTAAGATTTACAGCCTGGTGCTGGCCATGGATGATGAGCCACTGTGGCTGGCAGTGGGCTGGCTCCTGCACTGGTTTGAGGCCTGGCAGCAGAGCTGTGAATTATCAGGTAATGGAAGAAGTAACAGAATGCTGAGGTTACTGCTACAGACAGCTCTGAGTGTCAGAAATACAAAGAGAGGAGCTAACCAGAGCAGCAGGCAAAGCAGCATTGAATCGTTTGGTTGCAGAAGACCTCCAAGATCATTGACTCCGTCAACCCAACACCACCATGGCCATCAAACCATGGCCCCAAGTGCCATGTCTGCACATCTCTTGAATGCCTCAGGGATGGTGACTTCACCACCTCCCTGATCACTCTTGCAAGCAAAGAACTTTTCCCTCCTCTCCAACCTAAGCCTCCCCTGGCACAATTTCAGGCCATTTCCTCTCCTTCTGTCACCTGATACTAGGGAGAAGAGACCCACCTCACTCCAACCTCCTTTCAGGGAGTTGTGGAGAGTGACAAGGCGTCCCTTCAGCCTCTTTTTCTCCAGACTAAACAATTCCAGGTGCCTCAGCACTCCTCCTGCAGCCAAGCCCACAGGAGGCTGGCCAGGGGCACTGCGAGCCGAGCTGGCTCGCTGTGGCTTGACAGGGACATTGGCTTGCTCCATGCCCAGTACTACTCCAGGCAGCTGGTGGTGGGAAGCTTCCTGCCAAGGATGGGGCTGGCAGTTACAGACCAGTTAGTGAGCACTGCTGCTCTCCAGTGAGACCAGATTAACCTGAAGTGCAGACTGCCCCCCAAGCCCAGGCTCTTCTCTTGCATCAATCCTCCTGCTCCTCCTGTGGCCAGCACCAGCATCCTGTTGAGCCCTCAGCAAGCCCCATACCACACCACACCTCCTGCTGCCTCAGGAAGCCTCTTGCTTCCCCCACTGCTTCCCAGTGACAGGGCAGAGCTAACAGCTCTCTGCAAACACTGGCCTGATGAGAGCAGATCCATTCCTTCATGGCACCAGAGGGGCCAGGCCACTTTGGGAGTGCTGGGCTCTATTTACCACCCCAAGAGCAGCCGCAGAGAGCTATGGAAAGCAATCACTCATTACTCTGGGGGCATGCAGCCCCCTTGCCTTCTCTCAAGCCAGCAAATGAGGAGCACTGAGCACTGGGAGGGTTGTGGTGCCTCCTCTCCATGGCTCCCCGGAGGGGAGATGTGTGCCAGCCGTATCTGCTACAGCAAGAGAGCTGGAAAGAACTGTGCTCAGGTGATGTGACATTGGCTGTGCTCCCTGGGGCTGCACAGGCTACAAGGAAGAGGAGAAGAGGCCCTGAACAAGAAAACAATCCAGGTTAGGCAGCTCTGGAAATACACTGAGACTGTTCCTTTCCTTCTGGTCTGAGAGAGGTGGTCAGCCTCTGCAGCCCAGTCCTGGGCTGGTCCTGGACTGGACTGGATGGAATTCTTCCCCTGCACACCAGACAGGAAACCTCTACCTGCTCTGCTCAGCAGAGTGAAGAGTGACCTATTTCCACTCCCCAAGCTCACTCTCTCCCATCAACTCAAAGGCCCACTTTCCACAGCAGTGTTATCAGGACCAGTTCAGGGGAACTTCCAGGCTGCCAGCCCATGCTCAGAACATCTCTTCAGCCAGAGACCCACAGGTTCTCCTTTGCCCCAGTGTGCTTTGCTGGTAGGAACCACTGAAAGCAGAGAACTCCTGTAGTGATGAATAGAAATCCTTGGTTTAAGCAGCTGGAATTCAAACCTTTGCTCTTCCTTAAATGCTTCATTCAAAAATTAAAGACCTTAAAGTTACAAGGAGCTATGATGCAACACCAAGACCTCACCAAGGCAAGCTGTGCTCCCCTGCCCTCATGCAGATGCAGGATCCTTGAGGGGTGGGTGCCGGGTAAACTGGAAACCATCCCAGCACAATGCCAGCCCCAGAGGAGGTAACAGCAACCCTGCCCCAGCAGCTGTGTTTTCCCTCTCACTCCCTGCAGCAGCAGAGTCTCTCACTCCTGGAACCGGAGAGCTAGAACATTTGCATGCCAGATTTATCTGCCTGCCCCTGGGAGGGAGCAAGTCCAAAGCTGCAACTCAAATCTAGTCATGCTGGATGATACATCAAGATGAAGGGAAGATGACAGACTCTGACTGACAGGCAGCTTTGAGCAGACAAGAGGCAGCTCAGGATCCTCAGGCACACTCAAAGCTCCTGCTCACACTCTCCTCTACCTGGACAGCAGGCTGGAGGCAGAGTCACACCACACCACTTCAAGTCACCTGCAGTGGCCACATCAGCTGTCCAACAGCGTCCCTGCACCACAAGGACCCTGGCAAAGTCAGACATCAGTTCATTAAAAAAAAAGGAAGAAGCCTTGATCTGTTCCTCTAGAGGCAAGACAGAGGATATAAACAACAAGCCCCAGGGAGGAAACACCTCCAGATGCCATGGCCAGCAGCCCCTTGAGCCACAAAATGAGGGGGCATCGATGCCACTGTGGATTGTCAGCAGATTACATCAAAACTCAGGTTTAAGCCACATTCTATACAAGGGCTTAAAAAGCAATCCAGGGCTTTGCTTCTCCTGATTTTTCAGTGGTGTCCAACCCCTCACACCACAGACAGGCTCAGCAGCCAGCAAGGCACGGGGGACACACTTCTTGCCTCATGTCCTCTCCTCTAGGTGTTTGAGCATCGTTGTTACTGAAGGATGTAAGTGAGGCTGCGGGGAGGAAAGAAAACCCCACACCACAAAAAACAAAGGATGTGTGTCATGAAGGAAGAGTTGTGATGAATCTCATCACAACTGCTCAGCCACCTCCCCTCCAGACCCCTCCTTGAGGAGCAAACACTGGCTCTTCTCAAAGCAGGCAGTTCCAGCTGCCTGTCCTGCTCCACTCGGGGGATGTTGACTCAGAGACAGGGCAGCTCTGCTGTGGTCCTTGCAGGTGGAGGGAGGATGAATATGGATGAGCACACATCCAAGTGAGAGCACTTTGGGAAATATGGGAGTCTGGGGAGATTAAGAAATACATTTTTGTGAACTTTGGTGGAAGTCTAACAGAGCTGCAGAGGAGCAGGGAAGATAATTTAGCCATTCCGAGTGCAAGGATCGTTTTGCAGAGTCAAAGCAAACACCTCTGGACATGAAGGATGCTGTTTGCACTCCAGCTTCATCTCTCTGCAGAAAGCCTATTGCAGAGAAAAAGAAATGCAGGGCTAAATCATAGTTCTTGGGTTTCTTTTTCTCCCACCATGGTGGGGTTCCTGGAGGAATGTGGTGGGTTGAGAAAATTCCTCCCAACATGAAATTTGCCAGCCCAGCCCAGCTGGAAGCAGCTGAAGCTGTGTTTACAGGCAAAACTACAATCTACAATGAAATGCAATGCATGGGTACAAAACATACAGCATCTACAAACATTTACAGGTATTTACAAGTGATAAACAGCACAAGAACCCCACTGGCCAAAAACCAGGGCAACTAATAGCTTCCCACGCCCTGCTCCCACCCCTACCCCCTTGGACACAAAGGGACATGAGAAAGAGCTGAGAGATGTTAGACTTAGCCAAAACAATGCAGCCAAGGTCAAGCAGAAGCCAGCACTGCACAAAGTTAGTATCTGCCAGCCCAAGGAAGTGAGGAGAGAGAGAGAGAAAGATTGGTTTGTACAACTACTTGAAGTCCATTATCTCTCTGTGGAATTGTTTAGAGTTATTTGCATAGTTGTTTAGAGAAGGCTCCCAGGAGACCTAACTGTGGCCTTCCAGTATCTGAAGGGAGCTACAAGAAAGCTGGGGAGGGACTTTTGAGGGTGTCAGGGAGTGATAGGACTGGGGGAATGGAAAAAAAAACAGAAATGGGTAGATTCAGGTTGGATGTCAGGAAGAAGTTCTTCCCCATGAGGGTGGGGAAGAACACTGGCACAGGTTGCCCAGGGAGGTGGTAGAAGCCTCATCCCTGGAGGTTTTTAAGGCCGGGCTGGATGTGGCTGTGACCAATCTGATCTAGCTTTTAACACCTAGAGGGTGGAGAGGTCCACAGCCTCCCTGGACATCTCATTCCAGAGTCTCACTGCTCTTGTAGTGAAGAACTTCTTCCTAAGATCCAGTCTAAACCTACTCTCCCTCAATTTAAAGCCACTCTCCCTTGTCCTGTCTCTAGACACTGTCATAACAAGTCCCTCTGCAGCCTTTCTGTAGGTTCCCTTTAGGTATTGGAAAGCAGCTCTAAGGTCTCCCCAGAGTCTTCCCTTCTCCAGCTGAACAACCCCAGCTCCCTCAGCCTATCCTCACAGCAGAGGTGCTGTAGCCCTTGGATCATCCTTGTGGCCTTGTCTGGAATCACTCCAAAGCTTCCATATCCTTCTTATGATGGGGACACCAGAATGGAGGTGGGGTCTCACCTCCTCCAACTCCATCCCCAACTCTCATTCCTTCTCCCAGAAGCAAAACTTGGTGAAACCACCACCCTACCCACCTGCCACCCTTCCTAGAGATATGGAGCAGCAGTGGCATCCAGCCATACCACCCTGCTGCCAGGAGGGCCCACAGCTGGCTGCAGCCCTGTCCCCCAGCCTGGCCCTGCCGGCGCAGGCAGCGCCATCCGTCACGGCGGCTGCAGGGCTGGCAGAGCTCCCCTGTCGAAGCAGAGAAGCAGGATGCCAGCACATAATGATAATGAATCACCCTCTCCCCACGCCTGCCACTTGCTCCCCTTTCCATACATTAAGTGGCATGATGGATTCTCCAGGAGGACAATGTTTGCATGAGCTTCTGAGCCCGTCCTCTTTGGGAGGAGGAAGAGCTCTCCCCAGCTTAACCTTGGTCTCGGTGCTTCATCAAGCCAAAGCACAGCAGACCTGTCTTGAACAGAGGAAGAGATCTCATTTAGTTTAACCTTAAGCAGCTCTTTCAGGAGAAAGGACATCAAACTAGGAGCATGGCTGTGATCCTGTGTGACCTGCACTAAGTGATCTGTGGGAAGAGGTTGATCTATCCAACAACAGTGATCCTACTCTGGCAGTGGGGCTGGACTGGATCATCTTTTGTGGTCCCTTCCAACCTCTAACATTCTGTAAAGAGCATCTGCTCTGTGCACACTGAACAGCACAGCACTGGGCCATAGAAACATTAAGGTTGGAGAAGACCTCCAAGAACAAGTCCAACCATATCAAGGCAGCCTAACCTCTGCACCCCTACCCAACACTGTAGCTGTCTACTTCACCACCAATGTCTCTAGGATGCTGGTGTACCCCTGTGGTAGTTTTCAACCCACCACAACCCCCTGGAGCCAGATGCCTTCCAACTCACTTTGGGTTAAGTTTAGGAGCCCACTGCAACTCTGGAAGTGCCAGGCATCATGGAAGCTGTGGCATCTGAAGCAGTAAAGCATGGCTGGAGCTCACCATGCTGGCAGAGCAATGAAGACATCAATTCTTAATTGAAAACTCATTTACCCACTTTCTCCTGCAGAAGCTATATCCTGTCACTTAGAATCATAGAATCAACAAGGTTGGAAGAGACTTCAAAGATCATCAAGTCCAACCTGTTACCCAACACCTCATGACTACTAAACCACGGCTTCAAGTGCCACGTCCAATCCCTTTTTGAACACCTCCGGGGATGGTGACTCCACCACCTCCCTGGGCAGCACATTCCAATGGCCAACAACTCTCTCTGGGAAGAACTTTCTCCTCACCTCCAGCCTAAACCTCCCCTGGCACAGCTTGAGACTGTGTCCTCTTGTTCTGGTGCTGGCTGCCTGGGAGAAGAGACCAACCCCCTCCTGGCTACAACCTCCCTCCAGGCGGTTGTAGAGAGCAATGAGGTCTCCCTGAGCCTCCTCTTCTCCAGGCTAAATCACCCCAGCTCCCTCAGCCTCTCCTCCATGTCCTCTCCTCATGACCTCCAGCTCACTGTAAACTCCAGAGGACTACATTTCTCCAACCTTCAGAGGAGGTTTCTATATCAAATGGAAGTACAGAGGTAACATGAAAACCAGGTGTACTCCATCAGATGAGGGAGCTGGAGTAGTTAAGGAACAGATTTGGCAATGACAGAGCCTAAAACACCATCCTGAGGAAGATGAAGGATTTATGAGTGCAGAGACTACAGGGAAGCAAGATGGATCTGTTCATAGAAGACAGCAATTCTCTGGAGAGAGATGCCAGAAGGAGAAGAGGAGGGAAATTACTTCCCAAAAGAAAGGTATGAGCAAAAGCTGTGGGACCTCAGAGTGGCTTCTACCAGAAAGCAGAGACTTGCAGGGACAGTGTTACCCTTTGTGCTATAAAGGCTAAGGCAGGGGACCACTGCTTGTACAGTAGTGGAAGCACAGCCACATTTGGGCATGTAAAGGACCACAGAAGTGGGATGCAGCTTACAAGAAGGCAGTAAAAGCCTCTTGGGCACCTTCATTCCCCTGCCATGTCACCCTCTCTGCCAGGCTTGGCAAGCTCCTGCTGCAAGCACCTCCGACAACGCTGCTGCTGCCCTGGCTGCCGGCCAGGCAGAGCCCATTTTGCCCACGAACTTGATTAAAAAGCACCACCAGGACTTTTGGGCTGTCAGCAGCAGTTCAGCAGGGCTGCTGTGCTCTGAAGGCATCATCATTTCCCAGCTTCAGCGTCTGGGGGAGAGTTTGCTACACGGCGACCAAGATTTACAAGCAGCCTCCCCCACCACAGTAACAGTTTCTGCTGTGGAACTAACCCGTGGAGCTGCCCTCTCTCAGCCCACATCAGCTGCTCTCCACAGACGTCTGCACAGCAGCAACAGTTCACAGGGAAGAAAAAAAAACCACCCCAAACAAACCCAAACAGCTCTCTGCACTGTAGCGTTTATCACGGGTACTTTATCTCAACATATGGGAAGGAGAGAGCAGCCAGCGAGGCTTGTTTGCTTCTGGTGGAAAATTACCCACATAGTTTATCGTCCTCTCTCCTCCAGTCACCTTTGGCAGAAGCACCACAAAGCCTCTGCAACCAGAACTCGGCTCTCAGCTCTGCTATTGACTCGGTCTGTTGGCTTTGACAGTCACTTCTCTCTCCGCGGCAGGATTTACTCCCCTGTCAGAAGGGACCAGCGCCCGCTGCGGTGTCACCACCAGCCTCAGCTGGGGCTGGCCAGGCTTTGGGAAGCCCCATGGAACCCAGGTGCCCTGCAACCTACTCCCATCCTGCTTTGGATCCTACTCAGTGAAGTTTTTATCCAATGCACGCCAAACAGAGTGGAGGTTTGAATGCCTCACAGCCACTCTGACAACCTGGGCTGGGACCCATCATAGAATTGTTTCGGTTGGGAAAGACCAAAGAGTTCAACCATCACCCTAAGGCCACCATGGCCATTAAACCACAGAATCACAGAATTGTCAGGCTTGGAAGGGACCTCAAGGATCAGCCAGTTTCAACCCCCTGCCATGGGCAGGGACACCTCACACTACAGCAGGCTGCTCACAGCCACATCCAGCCTGGCTGCAAACACCTCCAGGCAGGAGGCTTCCACCACCTCCCTGGGCAACTTGTTCCAGTCTCTCACCAGCCTCATGGGGAAGAACTTCTTCCTAACATCCAATCTGAATATTCCCATTTCTATTTTTTTCCACTCCCCCCAGTACTATCACTCCCTGACACCCTAAAAAGTCCCTCCCCAGCTTTCTTGTAGCTCCTTGCAGATACTGGAAGGCCACAAGAAGGTCTCCTTGGAGCCTTTTCTTCTCCAGACTCTCTCAGTCTGTATCGAAGTGCCACATCAACACATTTCTTGAACACCTCCAGGGCTGGTGACTCCACCACCTCCCTGGACAGCCTGTTCCAATCCCTGACCACTCTTTCAGGAAAGAAATTTTTCCTAATATCCAACCTAAACCTCCCCTGGCCCAACTTGGAGCTGGTTCCTCTCATCCTATCACTTGATGCTAAGGAGAAGACCAGACCTTTCTGCAGGGCTGAACGTGCCCTTATGTTTCCAGCTCCCCTTCTCCAGCTCTCAGAGCCAGCAGCTCATCTCCTGCTGCCTGGATCAAGTGTTCTTTTCAGGAACACTTCAGGCAGGATCTCAGTGGCCCTATCCAGCACTGCATGTCACTCTCCATCTGCATCTGAAGCTAACAAGGCTCTTCCCCTCACCCAGGCACTGCTTCATCCCACTGCCCCCCACAAGCAGCACTGGGATGAGCTCCTCAGCAGACAACCCTGAAAGCAGGCATGACAGAAGCACAGCCTTTTAACTAACTCTTCATGAATATATTCACTTCTCTTAGTGAATTATTTACCCTAGGCTCTGGAGCAGCTTTCTCTGCTCCAAAAGGGATGCAGGAACGTGAAGTAACTTTGTTGAAGCAGCTTTGCCAGAATGAGCATGCAACAGTGTCCTGATTTGCAGGCCAGTTCCCCCTTCCTTGCCACTCCTGGGTGCCCTGCTTTGTGAAAGAGAAGGGGCAGAGATCAGACTGGTCCCTTCTTGAGCTGATTGCAGAAAACTCCATCTCTGAGGTGGAAAAGAGGCCACCTTGAGGACTGGGGACACTGGCAGACTAAGCTCTCTGCAGGAGACTGGAAATGCAGGACTTCAGGTAATTGTCACACCCTCTCCTGTGTCAGCCTCCTCTGTAATTCTCATTCTCTGCAGCTGAAGGGACATAGAGTGACTCCTGGTTTCTGCCCCCAAACAGACCCTCTAAGGATGGCAGCTCCACTTACTACAGCAGCTGAAATCTTCCCACCAAGTGAGATGGTTTGAGACCAGCTCTCTGCAAAGTGGTGGGGAGTAAAGAGCAGGGTTCTGGTGGAGAGAGCAGAGCTAGCAGAGGAAGTAGTGGATATGGAAAGTCAACGACACCAGCATGCTCTGGAGAGGCCTTTCCCAGTTTCTTGCCTCAAAGCCTTCTACCAAGTGTCCTGGCAGGAGAGATAAAGAGCTTAACACAGACTTCCTGGCCATTCTTGTCCTTTTTGTCCCCTCTCTCCTCTGGCCAGGGAAAAGAGGGGAAAGGATTTATTTGTGGGCATGTAACTGTGAGACCATAATTTGGGCAGGGCTGGGAATGGTCAGCAAGGCCTTTGACACCATCCCCCACAGCAAACTACTGGCTAAGATGTCAGCTCGTGGCTTGGGCAGCAGCACTCTGCGCTGGGTTGGGAACTGGCTGGAGGCCCGGGCCCAGAGAGTGGTGGTGAATGGTGCCACATCCAGCTGGAGGCCAGTCACCAGTGGCGTCCCCCAGGGATCAGTGCTGGGCACCATCCTCTTCAATGTCTTCATTGACGATCTGGCTGAGGGGATTGAGACAGTCATCAGCAAATTTGCAGATGACACCAAGCTGAGGGCAGGAATTGATCTGCTGGAGGGCAGAGAAGCTTTGCAGAGGGACCTCGACAGGCTAGACAGATGGGCAGAGGCCAAGGGCAGGAGACTGAACACATCCAAGTGCTGGGTTCGGCACATTGGCCACAGCAACCCCAGGCAGTGCTACAGGCTGGGGTCAGAGTGGCTGGAGAGCAGCCAGGCAGAGAGGGACCTGGGGGTGCTGGTTGATAGTAGGCTGAACATGAGCCTGCAGTGTGCCCAGGCAGCCAGGAGGGCCAGTGGCATCCTGGCCTGCATCAGGAACAGTGGGGCCAGCAGGAGCAGGGAGGTCATTGTGCCCCTGTACTCTGCTTTGGTTAGGCCACACCTTGAGTCCTGTGTCCAGTTCTGGGCCCCTCAGTTTAAGAAGGACATCGAGACACTTGAACGTGTCCAGAGAAGGGCAACAAGGCTGGGGAGAGGCCTTGAGCAGCAGCCCTATGAGGAGAGGCTGAGGGAGCTGGGGCTGTTTAGCCTGGAGAAGAGGAGGGTCAGGGGCGACCTCATTGCTCTCTACAACTACCTGAAGGGTGGTTGTAGCCAGGAAGGGGTTGGCCTCTTCTCCCTAGCAACCAGCATCAGAACAAGGGAACACAGTCTCAAGCTGCACCAGGGGAAGTTTAGGCTGGAGGTGAGGAGAAAGTTCTTCACCAAGAGAGTGATTCGCCATTGGAATGCGCTGCCCGGGGAGGTGGAGTCGCCGTCCCTGGAGGTGTTCAAGAGGGGATTGGATGTGGCACTTGGTGCCATGGTCTAGTCATAGGGTCTGTGGTGACAGGTTGAACTCGATGGTCTCTTCCAACCTTGGTAATACTGTGGTCTGTCCCAAGGGCTGCAGTTGCTTGGACAGATGTGCTATGACCTGGCTGTGCTTCAGGGAGAGAACCAAGCCTGCAGCAAGCAAGCCCACAAGTTTCTTCCTCTCTAAAATATCTCTTTATTAAAATACAATACTTTCTAATAACCCCTATCCAGCATCGAGGGCAGCACACAGAGCAAATGTGCCACGTGGGAGCCATCTGGGAACATTTGCTGGAGACTCTTCAATAGCAGCAGTGATAATCATGCTACCAGTGTCTTTAAAGCCAACAGTCCCCACCTGTAGAGCTGGGCAGCTCAGGCTGGAGCGGGCTGCAATTAATCGGGTTAGCTGCTTAATGCACAACAGCCCAATGTTTGCTGCTGAGCTCCACCAAGCCCCTGGCCTTTTGTTCTCTTTCCTAATCCACAGCCCTTCCCATGACGCTGCTGGACAGTTATTATCCAATGTTATCCACTAATAAAGAGGGAGGTATGCGTCCCAGGGAGCTGTGTCCCCTCCTCTGCTTCGAGAGCGCAGCAGAGTAGCCTGGCTCAGTCCCTTGGGCCGTGTTGTGCCCTCCTGCAGCTCATAGCAGTATCATAGTATCAGTCAGGGTTGGAGGGGACCACAAGGATCAGCTAGTTCCAACCCCTGCCATGGGCAGGGACACCCCACACTAGATCAGGCTGGCCACAGCCTCATCCAGCCTGGTCTTAAACATTTCCAGGGACGGGGCCTCAACCACCTCCCTGGATAACCCATTCCAGGGCTTCACCACTCTCATGGGGAAGAACTTCCTCCTCACCTCCAGCCTGAATCTCCCCACCTCCAGCTTCATTCCATTCCCCCTAGTCCTATCACTACCTGAGAGCCTGAGAAGTCCCTCCCCAGCCTTCCTGTAGCCCCCTTCAGATCCTGGAAGGCCACAATGAGGTCACCTGGGAGCCTTCTCTTCTCCAGACTGAACAGCCCCAACTCCTTCAGTCTGTCCTCACAGGAGAGCTGCTCCAGCCCTCTGCTCATCCTTGTGGCCCTTCTCTGGACACCTTCCAGCACATCCAGATCCCTCCTGTAATAGGGGTTCCAGAACTTGCTGCAGTACTCCAGGTGGGGTCTCAGCAGAGCTGAGTAGAGGGGAAGAAGCACCTCCCTTGACCTGCTGGCCACACTTCTCCTGCTGCAGCCCAGGATCTGATTGGCTTTCCGTGCTGCAAGTGCACATTGAGAGCTCCTGTTGAGCTTCTTGTCCTCCAGCACCCCCAAGTCTCTCTCCTCAGGGCTGCTCTCCAGCCATCCCTAACACCACCCACTTGAACAGGATTGGAGAAGGGAGGGGGTGAGAAAAACCAAACCAAACCCAGCCCAGCTAGATATTCAAGGCTATTTAGGGAGCAATCCATCACCACCACAGATTTAAACCCTCCAGAGAAAATGAGCCTGAAGGCCAAACAGCAGAACTGAAAATACCAACAGCTCTAATTTATTGATGGCTTAGCCTTCTGCAAGAGATGCCCTCTTCCAAGAGCCTTGTAGAAGACCTGGAAGTGGGCTCCAAAATGGGTGAAGGGCCTAGGTTAACAACAGCTTCACACTTTTGGGAGGCTGAGGTGGAAGGTAGATGTAAGGAAGGAAGGAAATGAAGTTTGGGAAGAAATCCTCACCCCAAGGGGACAATTCATACTGACCTGGTCAACCAGTCTGGGGCCTGTCTCTGCTCTTAAGAGCACTGCTCAGGAGCTGGGTGAGCCAGCAAGTTTTGATCCCTAATTCAAATCAAGACTTTGCTGTAAGCACCAGGGTTTCAAACAAGTGGTTTTCCTGAGCAGCCCTTTCTCCAGGAGAGCACAGCAGACATGTTCCCCATCCCACCCCTCAGGGTGTCTGTGCTCAGTCTCCCAAGGGCTAATGAAGCAGCCTAAGGAGTTTCTGGAGCTGGAAAAGGGCTGAGAGCTTGCGCAGGCAAATCCCTACACAGCGACAGCTCCCAGGAAACAGAGATCTCTAAGCACAGACAGGGCCAGCAGTTCAAGCATTGATGCTGCACTGAATTTAACCACTGGCACTCACCCATGTGAGGTGGCAATCAGTTCTGCAGCCAAGTGTGTAAGTTGTTACTCTCCAGAAGACTGCCAACAGCTCAATGCCTCTGGAAGCCCTCTCTGCCATCAGCCCTGCTCCACCTGGAGACGCAGATCCACCCTCTGTGCTCTATCAGTCCTGACAGGGAAATGCCTTGCTGTGCCAGCCTGGTTTCCAGATGAGCTCACTGTGTTCAGTAGGCCCAGACAACCACAGTCCATCTGTCTGGGCTGTCTAGCAGGACAGCACTTGGGCTTGCAGCTCCTCCTTCAACTTTCTCCTTTCTGAGGCTTCAGAGGTGCCTGTCTTTGCTAGTCCCTTCCCACAGGCAGCTGAAGGGCTGATCCCTGCCACATCTTCACGTTCAACTGGCCCTTTTTTAAATTCCCAGTGTTTAATACTGTACTTCTCAGAGACAGACTGAGTTTCTTCTTGTCTGGGAAGAGTGTGGAAAGAGACTGCTGTAGGCTTTGGAAGCTGCTGTGCTGCCTGCGACGAGCACGAGGCTCTGGGAAGAGGCTAGTGACATTTGATTATCACTTAGATCGGGAGGAAGAGGGAAAGCAACCTTCAAAGGCAAGGCTGACACTGTTACAAACACCAGCAGAAATGACCTTCACACACAGCTAGCTCTCCCTGCTGCCAAGAACCATCCTCTCAGCCACTGTCATCTGAATCGCCAGTACACCTGGGGCGGTGCAGCTTACATCAGCCGCCGCCGCTCCTCCATCCAGGGGCTCCACAGCAGGCTGGGGAGAAGGCTGCACAGAGGGGCCTGCTGTAGGCACGTTGCAGAGCTTGTGCTGGCCTCTCAGCTCAAGGGGGGCTGAGGTTTTTTTACCTTTCCCCCCCAATCATGATGCAAAATGTGGGGCAGCTTCTCAGCCACACCAGACCAATGGGCACAGACAAGCTGCAGGAGCCACTATCCCCCTGAGCAGTTTTGTATTAGAAATTCTTTCCAGTGAGGGGTGGCGAGATACTGGAACAGGTTGCCCAGGGATGTCATGGATGGTCCCTCCCTGGAGGTGTTCAAAACCAGGCCTCCAGCAGCCTGGTTTAGTGTAAGGTATCCCTGTTCATGGTAGGGGCATTAGAGCTAGATGATTGCAAGGTGCCTTCCAACCCAACCCATTCTATGAATCTGTGAAACAAAGGGGTAGGCTGACAGCTCTGTGTTCAGCTCTAGCTAGATCATAGATCATCAGCAAATTTGCAGATGACACCAAGTTGGGAGCAGATGTTGGTCAGTTAGAGAAGGGCTCTGCAGAGGGACCTCAACTGACTGGACAGATGGGCAGAGGCCAACAGGATGGCATTCAACAAGTCCAAGTGCTGGGTGCTGCACTTTGGCCACAACAACCCCATGCAGAGCTACAGGCTGGGGTTGGAGTGGCTGGAGAGCTCCCAAACAGAGAGGGACCTGGGGGTGCTGGTTGACAGCTGCCTAAACATGAGCCTGCAGCGTGCCCAGGTGGCCAAGAAGGCCAACAGCATCCTGGCCTGCATTAGGAATGGTGTGGCCAGCAGGAGCAGGGAGGTCATTGTGCCCCTGTACTCTGCTTTGATTAGGCCACACCTTGAGTCCTGTGTCCAGTTCTGGGTCCCTCAGTTTAGGAAGGACATCGAGGCACTTGAACATGTCCAGAGAAGGCCAACAGAGAAGGCTGGTGAGAGGCCTTGAGGAGAGGCTGAGGGAGCTGGGGTTGTTTAGCCTGGAGAAGAGGAGGCTCAGGGGCGACCTCATTGCTCTCTACAACTACTTGAAAGGGGTTGTAGCCAAGAAGGGGTTGGCCTCTTCTAACAACCAGCACCAGAACAAGAGGACACAGTCTCAAGCTGTGCCAGGGGAAGTTTAGGCTGGAGGTGAGGAGAAAGTTCTTCACCGAGAGAGTCACTCGCCATTGGAATGTGCTGCCCAGGGAGGTGGTGGAGTCACCGTCTCTGGAGGTGTTCAAGAGGGGATTGGACGTGGCACTTGGTGCCATGGTCTAGTCATGAGGTCTGCGGTGACAGGTGGGACTTAATGATCTTTGAGGTCTCTTCCAACCTTAGTGATACTGTGATAGATGATCTTCAAGGTCCCTTCCAACCCAACCCATTCTATGAATCTGTGAAACAAAGAGGTAGGCTGACAGCTCTGTGTTCAGCTCCAGAGGGCTTTGCAGGAGATCACCTTCACTACCACATGGCTCAAAAACAGCTAGAGGAAGATGAAGAAAAGCCATCTGTGACTCTGAAATGGTACAGATGATGGCAGGACAACATCTCTGCATCTGGTCACTGGCATTCAGGCAGAAGAAGTTCAGAAGATCACAAAACACCAGCCAAGACCATTCTTTAGGATCTAAGCTCTCAAAGCATCAACAAAAGACCAGCTCACAGCTCTGCTTTTGGAGGAGGGGACAGGAGTGATGTGAGGACATGGGAGAAGCCAGCTTGATAAATAGGGGCAGGCCAGGATCCATCCTTACCCCGCGGTCCGCAGGCAGAGCTTTTCTCCATTCCCTCCATCATGTGGCTGTTTGATAAATTGTCTTTCCTAATAAATCTATCCCTCACTGTACACATAAGGAATCTGTAGCTCTAAGTAGCCACTGAGGTGCTGTCAGGGTCATTAAATATCATTATCTGGGGCAGCTGTTCCCCAGCGAGCTGACGCAGGAATCAATCAGGCTAAAGCATGAATTTCCCCTACCCTTCTCCAAACACTGCCTTTGTCCCTCTCCATCAAGTGATGATAAAGGGAAACAGTTCTGCCTCTCTGCCAAGCTTCAGCAATCCTCAGACTGCAAGGAGCTGGCTGAAGGGAAACCAGTGGCAGAGCAGGCAGGCAGGCATCAGGTTGTCAGAGAGACAGGATGAGGTCTGACCGATGCCTTTAGCAGCAAAGGGGATGTGGGGCGACTGGAAACAAGCAGAGGTTACACTTTCTGCTAACAAAACCCACCCCAGAACTTCCTTTAATACCTCTTAGGAGATAACCTCTCTCTCTGAAGAGCATGTGGGGCTTTCAACCCTTTCATGTGCTCAGACCACAAAAGGGAAAACCAGACATTCTGGATTTGCACACCATCCAAGGTCAGGATTTGTTAACTCGAGCTCCTCAGCAGCTGAGACTCAAAGGCTTAAAATCCAACCTTCTTTTCCTGGGTGATAACTTCTTAACCCTGGCTCAGATGCTCTCAAGAACAGAAAATCTCTGTTCCTCTCCAGTGACTGCCAGCCACTTCCAAAGAGACCCACAGGCCTCTGAACCCACAGAGAGTGGATGATACCCAACTGAAGTCAGGTCAAGTGTAGGTGTGTGGTGGGGAATAGTCTGAGAGTAGCTTTTATTCCTGTTCCAGGTCAGCGGTGAGTATACACAGAATCAATTCCGTGCTTGAATGGTGTGGACCCGTGAACCAGGAGGCAACCTGAAATGCTGCTGGTGCTGTAAATCTCTCTGCTAGCCATGAGCAGTTTCTCTGTCTAGGTTACACAAAACAATCCAAACCTCAATATAAGGATTCTGTGATACGCCTCCGGAACACCACCTCCACCTCCTCACCCTTTAAGGGTATGCTCACACACAAGGCAGAGGAGAGGCAGCTGCATCTCAGGATGACAAAAGCACTGCAGTAGCAACGTCTTACTTCCCTGAAGGGAACTCCTGTCTTCACCAGAGCTCTTCTTGGCAATAAGATGTTGAAAAGAAGTCACAAGAGAGGATGTTCCCAAGGACAACAGACCTGGGTTTGGGGCTTCCAGTGCAGCACATCCTATGCTGAAGCAAGGCCCAGGAAAAAGCAATGCAAACAGATGCTAAACTAAGGGTGGGAAGCCTGACAGAAGTGCCTTTTGTTCTCAGTCCAAAACAAAGAGTGTGCAAAATCTGTTGGCCACAGGCTGAGAAAGTGAGAAACTTACTGCTGAACAGCAACTGGTGGGGAACATAGAACCAGAATTGGTTTTGGTTGGAAAAGACCTTTGAGATCATAGAGTCCAAGCACACTCTGATTCTACCAAGTCTTGTGCTAAATCATGCCCCTCAGCACCACATCTCTGTGTCTTCTAAACACCTCCAGGGATGGAGATTTAACTACCTCCCTGGGGAACCTGTGTCAGTCTTTGAGAGTTCTGGAACTCTCGATCCAGAGGCTGGAGAACTCTTTCAGTGAAGAAATTTTGTGTAATATCCAACCTAAACCTCCCCTGGTGCAGCTTGAGGCCATTTCTTCTTGTCCTGCTGCTTGTTCCTTTGGAGAAGATACCAATCCCCAGCTGGTTCCCACCTGGCCTCCTCTTCTCCAGACTAAACAACCCCAGATCCCTCAGCTGCTCCTCAAGAGACTTGTACTCCAGACCCTTCATCTTCACTGCCCATCTCAGGACTCACTCCAACACCTCAATGTCCTTTGAATGAGAGGCTCAAAACTGAATGTAATACACAAGATATGGCCTCACCAATTCCCAGTACAAGGTCCAATCACTTCCCTGCTCCTACTGGCTACACTGGTTTTGACACAGACTAGGAAGCTGTTGGTCTTCGTGGCCACCTGAGCACACACTGGCTCATGTTCATCTGAGTGTCTGTCAACACCCCCAGGTCTTTCTCTGCTGAGCAGCTTTTCAGCCACACTGCCCCAAGGCTGGAGTGTTGCAAGGGGTTGTTGTGACCCAAGTGCAGGACCCAGCACTTGGCACATTGTTAACCTCCTCCACAGCAAACTCTTCCAAAGCTCCTCTGTCTCTCACACAAACCAGATTCAACCTTCCTCTACCAGCTCCCACCTGACCCAGAACTGTGTGTTCTGTTTTAATCCGAAATTTCATCCTAGAACAAAAATCCTGTTTCTCAAAAGGTCATCAGGCCTGGACAGTCCTCCTCAGAGAGGTAGTTCTGGCAAGCATTGGCTTCCAAACAGGAACACCTGGCCTAAGAGATGCACTGGCAGCATGACTCAGGTTCTACCTATGGTAAAGAGGTAGCCAAGACTCTGCCAAGACTCACCTATCCATCTCATAAGGGATGTCACAATCTGAAGATATTTGGTCTTCTGCACATTGAAGAAGGTGAAAGGACCCAGGAGGAGAGTGAATGCTGCCTGGAAGGACAACAAAAACACACAATAGGTTAAAATCCAGAAATGATACAATCATAGAATAGTTTGGGTTGGAAGGGACCTCAATGATCATCTTGTTCCAACCCCCTGCCATGGGCAGGGATGCCTTCCACTAGCCCAGCTTGCTCAAGGCCCTTTCCAGCCTGGCCTTGTATACCTCCAAGGAGGGGGCATCCACAACTTCCTTGGGCAACCTTTTGCAGTGTCTCACCACCAAATTCTGCAAGTAAGATGAATTTGTCAGTAAAGCAAAAGCTGGCCTTGGATGCTCACCTCCAGACACGTCTGTTTGTCGTGGACCTTTCCTTGTTGCTTAATGTTACAGCTAAGTTGGCTGAAAAACAAGGGGTCAAGCAAGCTGTTCAGTATCAGAGAACATGCCTCAGGCAGAAGCAGAGCACAGGATCCTCTTGGCTCTGGCTGCTCCAGCGCTCCTTTACTGACACATTTCAGTAAGAGCTCAGGGTGCAGCCTTATGGAACATGAAATATTAAACTGTGGCCTCTTTGTCTCAGTACATGCTCAGTTTAGGTTTGAATAGCAATAGCCATGCCCAGTCTGATCAAATTAACATTGATGGGGTAGCTCCAGGGTGGCCCAGGCTCAACAGCAACGGAGCCAGCTCTGCCCATGCTTTAAGTTGTCCCTTTTGGAGCAGGAGGCTAGAGTGTAACAGTTAAGCTGCTGACTTGGAAGCTGAAAACTTGGGCAAATGGAGGAAGAAAAACTAATCAAAGAGATACCCAGAAGAAAGGCCTTCATTCAGGGTGGAAATTATAGGCCCTGTCAATGAAGACAAATCTTTCTTCACTGCCCTCCAAGACATATATTAAGAGCCCAGTGTTTCTCAGTAAGTCAAACTGGGAGATGCTGCAGTACCAGTCTGCTGCATCTCTTTCAGCTGCTTGCAAAAATACATCCAACCAAGCTGGAAATTCACATTACACAGCTTCCCACATTTGAGTTTCTTCTAGCAGACTCCTAGGACACCAGGCAACCAAAGTCATGGAGTACTCCAACCATGGAGTGCTGTGCCCAGCTCTGGCGTCCTCAGCATGAGAAGAACATGGACCTGTTGGAGTGGGTCTGGAAGACTGGAAACCCTCTGCTCTGAGGACAGGCTGAGAGAGTGGGGGTTGTTCAGCCTGGAGAAAAGAAGGCTCCAGGGAGACCTTATTGAAGCCTTTCAGTACTTAAATGGGATGAGAAGAAAGCTCAGGACAGACTTTTGAGCAGGGCCTGTTGTGACAGGACAAGGGGTGAGGTTTAAAACTAAAAGAGAGATTCAGACCGGGGAGAAGGAAGCAGTGTTTGACACAGAGGGTGATGAGACCCTGGCTCAGGTTGCCCAGAGAGATAGGAGATGCCCTATCCCCATAACCATTAGCGATCAGGTTGCTGGGGGACTCTGAATAATCTGCTCTAGTTGCAGATGTCCCTAATGGCTGCAGGGGTTTGGACTAGATGAGCTTTAAAGGTCCTTTCCAAACCAAACCATTCTGTGCCGTCACCCCAAGCACAGAGGAGCAGGGTCCCATTCAGCACCATCAGTTCTGCTTGGGTTCTGAGCAGAACTTGAGTCCTGCCTACACCAGGCAGAAGAGAAAAGGCTTCACTGAAGGCAAACCACAGGCCTGGGCTGAGGTCTGAATGAACATGAACTGAGAGAAGTTACTTAAACAGGAAGGCAACGTGGGTGTTACAGAGAGCCCTGCCTGTCATCCACGGGACGGCACAGGCTAGTGGCATACAACAGGTCCAAAAGCTGCAAGCCAGAGCTCTCCAGGAAGTCACAGCACACATTGTAAGGATTTGTTGGGCATCCCAAAGGGATTTTTGAAGACCAACATGCAACATTAATATTTACACATTGCTCTTTTCCACGACTCTTTCAAAGCACTACCAAAAACAAGCCCAAGTGTCACCAGAAGGGAAGGACTGGGATTCAAAAGGGTAGGCTGTGGAGCCTCAAGGTCTCTGTCAGCCCCAACAGAGTCAGTGACAGAACAGAACTGAAGCTATTTTAAGACCAGTCCAACCCCAGGAAACCTTTTTTTTGAGACAGCTTCAGAATATCTGCAAGGCAAATTGGAAACACCTTGCATCCTAAGTACTCTCAGGTGACCAAAGGAAACCCAGAAGGGGAGCAGAGGGGAGAACCTTTGGTTTCACACGTTGCTTAACTGCAGATGGGTTCTGATCTGAAGCCATCAGTTACACCAAGTCTTGTTTTTCCTCCTTGGAGGGGGTGGGGAGGGATGGGACACAGAAACCAGGCCCAGAATTTAGATTTGGGAAGCAACTGAGAATCTTGGGAGGGAATGCTGAAATCACATGGAACACACCACCACAGGCACCACTGGAAAGACTAAGAGCTAAAGCAGCTTCAACACTTCCAGTTTTACCACAGAAGCAAACCAGCCAGTTACAATCACAGCATTGTTTTGGTTGGCAGAGCCCTCCAAGATTATTGACTCCAACCATCAGCCTAACACCACCGTGGCCATTAAACCCTGTCCCCAAGTGCCATGGCCACACATTTCTTGAACACCTCCAGGGATGGTGACTCCACCACTTCCCTGGGCAGCCTCTTCCAATCCCTGACCACTCTTGCAGCAATGAAATTTCTCCTCATGTCCAGCCTAACCCTGCCCTGGCACAATTTCAGGCTCTTTCCTCTTGTTCTATCACCTGATACTAGGGACAAGAGACCAACCCCAACCTCACTCAAACCTCCATTCACAGAGTTGTAGAGAAAAAGCATTTTTCTTTTAATGAAGAACTTAGAGCTAGTGTGAGGTGTCCCAGCCCATGACAGGGAGGTTGGAACTAGATGATTCTTGAGGTCCCTTCCAACCCTAACAGTTCTATGATCCTCCTGTCACCTTCTCCTGTCCTCCGCAGCCTTGGGACAGCGCACACACCGCTGAAGAGACTCAAGAGTGACATAGGTGAAGGACTCAGAGCAAACCACAGGAGACACCAACTCCCTCACTGGGAATTTTTTGGGGAGTTTGTGACTAATTTCTTCTAGGCTCTTCTCCCAGCACACAGCCTGCTCAGTGCAGCCTCCCTTCAAGCCATGTTAATAGCTGATGTGTCAGAAAGAGGCGAAACAAAACGAGCCGGAGGAAGGATAGTGGTAATTAAGGAACAGGTGTCCTCTGCAGATTAGAAGGCTCCAGAACCAATTGCCAAGGCAGCACCTCAAACCACAGCAAAGGCTGACACAAGATCACTGAGCACTGAAGCAGATGGGCCTGGAAACTTGATTTGCCTTGAGCAGAAGGAAGGAGCTGTGTTAAGATGGACTTCAGGCTTAGCTGCTGAATAGCAGCATAAGGAGCTGGAAGAATGGCTTCAAATTTGAAGCAGCTTAATACAGAATAGAACAGAATAGAACAGAATAGAACAGAATAGAACAGAATAGAACAGAATAGAACAGAATAGAACAGAATAGAACAGAATAGAACAGAATAGAACAGAATAGAACAGAATAGAACAGAATAGGGTTGGAAAATACCTTTGAGATCATCAAGTCCAATCTATCATCCAACACCATCTAATCAACTAAACCATGGCACCAAGCACCCCATCAAGTCTCCTCCTAAACACCTCCAGGGATGGTGACTCCACCACCTCCCTGAGCAGCCCATTCCAATAGCCAATCTCTCTTTCTATGAGGAACTTCTTCCTAACATGCAGCCTAAACCTCTCCTGGTGCAGCTTGAGAGATGAGGTATTAGAAGGAAATTCTTCCCCATGAGGGAGCTGAGGCACTGGAACAGGTAGCTCAGAGAAGCTGGGGAGGCTCCAACCCTGGAACTGTTCAAAGCCAGGCTGGATGAGGCCTTGAGCAACCTGGTCTAGTAGGAGGTGACCTTGTCCATGCAAAGGGGGCTAAGAACTTGGTGATCTTCAAGGTCTCTTCCAACCCAAACCTTTCTGTGATCTCCTAATGAAGCACAAGGAATTCTTCTGGATGTTCCACTCCACTTCTTGCAGTTATTCTCCAGTGCTCAAGGCATCTTAAAACAACTAAATCCATGCAATTACTCTCTCAACCCTTCCTCTCCTCTTGTGGGCTTTTCTGCTCCACTCATGGGGAAAAGATACACGTTGGTGTGCCTGCATGGTCAGATTCCCCTCCTATCCTTTAGGATGATCAGTGTTTCTCTTCTTAACAAGATCCTGGAGCTGGTCCAAAGGGACCAAGTGAGAGATGAATTCAAATGCAGCAGAAATGTATCAACTTTTCCACTTGATGCCTATTAAGCAAAGCAAGATGGATACCCGTGGATCAATACAAACAACGCCAAGGGCTGAGAATGAGATGAGGCTGCTTTGCTTTGCAGAGATTTGTGCCAATCAGGGCACACTGAGCTGCTTGAAAGGAGAAAGCAGAACAGGGCATTAAACAGCCAGGATAACATCACTTCAAAGGGAAATTTTGTCAGCTCCCCAGGACTCAGCACCGGGAAGGAAAGAGGGGTCAGAGCCTCACCAATAACCAGGAGGCCCCACCTTGAGTGCTGGGTTCAGTTTTGGGGCTCTCCCTACAAGGAGGACATTGAAGTGCTGGAGCAGGTCCAGAGAAGGACAATGAAGCTGGTGAAGGGTCTGGAAAAGAAGTCTTGTGAGGAGCAGCTGAAGGAACTGGGGTTGTTCAGACTTAAAAGAGGCTGAGGGAAGATCTCCTCACTCTCTACAGCTTCCTTTTCAGGAGAAAGGAAGTTAGACTGAGGTGAGGGCTGGTCTCTTCTCCAAAGGAACAAGTGATAGGACAAGAGGGGATGGGAATTCCTCCTTGGGGTGAAATGGCCTCAGGTTGCCCCAGGGAAGGTTTAGGTTGGACATTAGAAGAAACTTCTTCACTGAAATAGTTCTCCAACAGTGGAACAGGCTCCCTGTGGAGGTGGTTGAATCTCCATCCCTGGAGGTGTTTCAAAGAGGCAGAGATGTGGTGCTGTGGGACATGGTTTAGCACCAGACTTGGTAGAGTCAGAAAATGGTTGGACTCAATCTTAAGTCTTTTCCAGCTAAAACAATTCTCTGATTCTGTGACACAAGGGACAATGACTCAGTCCCTGGATTAGAGCTCATCTCATCATCAACTGTCAGAAGACTCCCAAGACCAGGAAGCCTATTTAAAAACACATCCTCAAAAGAACGAGAAGAGACCATGATGCTTAGGAGGAGGATGTCTACTTTCTCTACCTCCCTGTGCCAAACACCTAAATGCTCTTCTGACCCATTGATTAAACATGAAGAAAAGCTCCCCCCACCCAGTCAGGGAACACTGGAACAGGCTGCCCAGGGTGGGTTGTGGAATCTCCTTCTCTGGAGATATCCAAAGCCTGCCTGGATGTCTTCCTGTGTGACCTACTCTTGGTGATCCTGCTCTGGCAGGGGATTTGGATTGGATGATCTCTGAAGGTCCCTTCCAACCCCTAACATTCCGTGATTCTGTAATTAGTTCCATAACTTCTAAGTAAAAAGTAACCCCAAAATAAGCACCTCAAACAGACCCAAACTTTCCACCCTCAAGTTCCCCCAGGGGAATATAATTCACAAAGTGTTTTTGTCACACCTGCAATTCAAACCAGCTCAAAACCACACAGAGAACTGCACCATTCAGCCTTGCCACGAGTCAACGCTGCATAGCTCCTTCACATCAAATAGCTCTCTCAAGTTTTCCAGACCACCTCTTGAGCCAGCTGAGATGTTTTCTTGGCTTCCCCCCCCCACTCATCTAAAGCTTCAGCAAAATAACCCAAGGCAGAATGAGCACAGTCTACTTTGATTAAAGGTTTTTCTACCAGTGAGGTGGTTTCCTGTTAGAACCAGGCAGGCGTACGTGGCTGATTCACCGCTGAACTCCAACAAGGTAAGGGAGTCCTCCCTTCAGCTAAGTTAAGGAGGATCAGGTCTATTAAATGCTCTTTACAATCACAGGGTGGCACAGAGAGAAACCTTTACTGTGCTTTTGCGCTGGAGTTGTTCCCTCCTTTCTCCTCAGGCTCCTCCATGAATCAGGAAAGGTCATACAAGAGGCCAGGCTTGCTGAGGAGGGTCTGTGGAATCCACAGGCAGCAAACAAACGCACCAGACACAAACCTCTTTCCTTTTCCTTCCTTTCTTATGCTGGAAAACAACATGAAGAGCCAGCACATGAGTGACCAAAAAAACTCAAAGCGTTTTTCTTGCTTTTACTGACACTTCCAGTCAGGTAATTAGAAGCCAGCTACTGTAGAGGAAAGAACAGCAGCTTGTCACCCTGCATTACGCTCTTCCCTGCAGGCTAGTAGGAGCAGTGAGCAGCACAGCAGCTTGCTCAACCCCTGGGAGGGTCTTCACATCCACTCCTCCCACCAAGGCAAGCCATGCCAGTACAGGCAGCAGAGGTTTGGGAGCTTCTCTGAGCCCACAACTCAGCTGACACTGCTTTCCCAGTCTCTGCACCTGTCAGCTCTTGGTATTTCAAAGTGCAAAGCAGGCTGGTCAACTCGAGTCTTCTTGCCACAGGGGAGACTAGCTGGGGCTTACCACTGCCTGGGATGTATTTGTCCATACATTTCTGAAAGTACATGTTATTAAAGCTCTTATGTTAAAAATTGGTTACATAACCTTGTTTATTGGCTTATCTTCAAAAAAGCAAAAGTAAGATCAAAGTGCTAATAGGACATCTGGCTGGTTTTATCAGCTTAGTTTCAAGCCAAGAGGGCCACCAAGAGAGCTCTCAACCACTAAGCGATGGCCAGCTAATGCCAAGAGTCTTTCAGACCATACAAGCACGTTTTAAACCACTCCAAGGACTGTATTGACCAAACAGGCTCTTTATTGACCTGAAGAGTCCATCTATCACTGAAATCAGCATGGTTCAATAGCTTTCATCTAGTTGCCAGCATGCAACTTCTGCACAGAAAGCCACTGGAGTACAGGAAGCACCATTAGCATCTCGAACGGAGCTGACTCATGGATTAGGATGCAGGAGCTACAGCATTAAGCCTACTGCCTGCACACATTGGCAGGAGGACCATCTGAAAGCCAGCTTCATTCATAACTGTCATCAGAACCTGCTTGTTTTCATGCTCCACAAACTCATCTGTAAGACTTGCATCTGTCTGTGGAGCTTGCTGAGTAGTGAATTGAAAAACAGGGGAGTTGCTGTTTCTTGTTGATTCAGAGCCTGGGAACTTTCTGACAGGTGGAGAAGCAGCAGCAAATTTACCTGAGCAATGGAGATGGTGAAGATTGACCTGCTTGAATGCAACAAATACACCAGGAGCAGAGCAAAAAGAGTTGGAGGGGTTTTGGATAAATGCATTTGTGGGGCATGGGGCTGCCATACCAACACAAAGTCATTAAGTCTCAGACATCAGGACAAGGATCCCTCAGTTTTAATATGAAGACAGTAAAAAGTAATGCTCTCTCCTCAAGTACCTTTGGACTAGGGCCCTTCCTTTTCCTTTTCTCCTCATCCTCACTCAAAACCAGAACTCACCCCAAACCAAATCCTTCCTTGGAGACTCTTGCTTCTTCTTGATAAAAGGCTGGAAAAGACCTTTAAGACCATCGAGTCCAACCACTACCAACTCTACCTCAGACAAACTTCCTTTTAGGATAGTCTCAACTCCACCTCTGCAGACAATGATGTTTGGATTTCACAGAATCACAGACTAGTGGGAGTTGGAAGGGACCTCTGAAGATCATCTAGTCCAACTCCATTGCCAAAGCAGGGTCACCTAGGGCAGGTCATACAGGAACATGGCTAAAAGGGTTTGGAATCTCTCCAGACAAGGAGACTCCACCACCTCTCTGGGCAGCCTGCTCCAGGGCTGCAGCATCCTCACAGTAAAGAAGTTTTTTTTCTCACATTGAGGTGGAACTTTCTGTGTTCCAGTCAGTCTCCATTGCCCTTTGTCCTATCACTGGGCACCACTGAAAAGTGACTGGCCCCTTCTTCTTGACACCCACCCCTCAGATATTTGTAAACATTAGTAAGATCCCCTCTCAGTCTTCTCTTTTCCAGGCTAAACAGCCCCAGGCCTCTCAGCCTTTCCTCATCAGAGTGATGTTCTATTCCCTTAATTACCTTGTAGCCTCCAGTGGACTCTCTCCAGTAGTTCCCTGTCTCTCTTGACCTGAGGAGCCCAGAACTGGACACAATAATCCCGATGAGGCCTCACTAGGGCAGAGTAGAGGGGGAGGAGAATTTCACAACTGTTAGCAATAGTACCTCTCTCCCACAACACAGAGCACAGCAAATAACCCAACTCTAATGGGGAGCAAGCTGACATTTAAAGAAAAAGTTACTGGTTGCACAGAACCGGTTCTGCCCCCTTGGCTGGGAAGCTGAGACAGGACAATGTGCACACAGCATCCCCACAGCAAAGCAAGGTAAGGGCAGGACGAAGCAAGCTCTACTGAGGCAGCACCTCCCAGAGGAAGCCTTGTTTGATTCAGTGCTCAGGCACAAAGACAGCCTCCTTCAGCAGAGCAGGGAGAGGCAGGCATTTCATACATGCTGTCAGGAGTGGCAACTCTGACACCCGCTCTGCTTCTGCAAGACATCCCCGAGCTCGGAGCCATTTCACAACCCAGATGAGCACTAGAGGGGACAGACAAAACACTCCAAGGAAACCACACTGCACAAGTGCCAACATCAAACAAGATGTTAGCAGAACAAGGGGCCTGGCTGCTCTGCTCCCACCTCTGCAAGTGTCTAAAGAGACATCCAGGAAATGGAACAAACCAAAAAGTGAAACCTGATTTACCAGCATTGACAGAGGGGCAGAGGTTCCAGCCCTGGCTGCAAGCTTGAAGCAAACCTCTTTGTCTTCAGCAGAGCGGTTTCTTATGAACCACTGCTCCTATTCACACCTTCAGGGAAATCTAATGTTGGCTTTGGAGAGAAATATTAAATGCAATTTGCATTTCCAGCTCCTGTTTGTGACCCCTAGGTAAAGAAAGCAGAGCTCTGTAACATTTCAGAGCTGCCTGCAGCCTCCAGCTGCTCATGCCAGGGCTTCAGTGCTTTCCAGCTAAAGCATATCAAGGGGACAGGGTCTCAAGTGCAACACAGTGTCCCCTCTGCTATCCCTCCTCCCCTTCACTAGGGTGACAAGGCCACATTTCTCTCCAGCATGAGCTCATATCTCAAGCTAGAGAGCCAGATGGCACATCAGTGAGGGCAGCAATCCAAGCTTTCGTTGGTAAAGCTTTACCCCTCGCAGTGGACGGTACAAATATAAATACATGAAAGGAGTCTGATTGTTCAGGAAGGAGCTTTTTAGAGAACTGAAGAAAAAAAAAAAAAGTAATAGAGCTGAAGGTCCACAGCCTCTCAAGGCTGGAGGCAGGGCTGCAGCAGGGGTTGTGCTGATAGGCAGCAAGTTGTCATCAGACAAGTGATAATGAAGCTCAGAGCTGGTTGAAGACAGATAAACCAGTCACAGAACATGGATTGGTCAAAGAAGTTGAGAGACAAGAGGGATTTTAACCTCCAGATCCCCTGTTGAGGCAGGAAGTCACAGCAGAGGGAGGATGCAACTGCCAGATATCCCACAAGGAATATTTATAGATAAAGCAACAAGGGCAGTTATGCTCCGAGTACCGCAGGCATCTGCTGCCACAGCAGCTCGGGTGATTAACATCCTGCTCTCGGGACACCTGGCAGAGGCTTGGGCTCATAACTCACATGCAGCATAATGCTGGCACTGAGGAGCCCTCACCCACCTTTCTCCCAGTACCTCCAGGCAGGCAGGAGGTATCCTCCAAGAACTAAGACCTCAGCTGCTGCCAGGTTGGTTTCGCCAGCGAAGCAAGTGGCATTTCACCCACCTGCACCTGTGGTACCCTTCAAGCTGGATGCTGTCTCTTACAGTTCCTCTGCCACCACATGCCCAACACTCTCTCCAAATGGAAGGCCTTCAAGGGCTGGCAAGAAGCACCTGTATCCCCAAAAGTACTGACTTCAGCAGAGCTGAATATGACCTAGAGATTTTCAAAGGCTCTAGTTCAGCATCAGCTTTTGATTTTGACTTCCCAGGTAGCATACAAGTGTACTTGTCCCAGCTGCTGCCCTTGCAAGCTATGATGGAGCTGTTCAAAAAGACCATGGCACTTCAGGACATGGTTTAATGGGCATGGGGGTGTTGGGCTGACAGTTGGACTTGATGATCTTAGAGGTCTTTTCCAACCTTAACGATTCTATGATCTTGCTGGGCACCCAACAGACCAAGGACTAAGCGACCAACTGAGCAGCCTCTACATGCAGCTCTGGGAGGTCAAGGCAGAAGCAGCACAAGGACAGCAAGGTGGTACCAGAAGGTGCTGCTCTCCTCTCCCCATCCTGGCTCAGGACCGCAGTCACTCTCTGGAACTGGCCCACCTCTGAGCACGAGGAGCTTTCCACTTTGGAAAGAACACCCTGGAAAACCAGTTCTTCCTCCTCTTAAAGTGAAGAAATCCAGACACAAAGTCATTCGGTGCAAGGATTGCAGTTCCTGGCACACCTGGGATGTGCAGGATCACAGCCAGCGGCAAGCTCGCTCTCTCTGGGGTAAATACACTTCCATTATCATTTTTCACAACAGGAGGAAGATGGAGGCCAGTAATAACCCTGAGGTGACTGGCACCTAATTTTTCATCATTGGAGTATTTATGGCACAGCCATTTGCAGCATCTTGTAATCACTTTACCGCCTCCTTGACCCCTGGCTCCCCCTTATTCTGCATCTCCTAATTGCATCTGAACAAGCAGGAGGAAAGCAGCAAAGTGGAGAGGTGCAGGAGAGCTGAATGGTTGGTTTGTGATACTTGGAAGGACAGCAGAGGAGTTGCAGAGCCAGGTTTGGCTGTACCTCCCACTACCAGCTTGCTTTGGCCTCCCACAGGCACTGAAACAGGAGCCTTCCTCCTTCCTGACACCATGAGGAGCTGTCCTCTGCCTCCCCAATTTATCAGCATGGTACCAGAGATTAATGAGTCCCCTCCACCAAAGTGTGAGGGCACAGCCGTCACACAGAGACACTGCCCCAGATCCTTGTGCCTTCACAGCCTCTCCTGGCAGGGTATTGGCAACTACAACAATATTTATATTGACTGCAAAAGCCCTTTGGTTAGACAGCAGCAAGCGAGGGAGACGTGGACCAGTGTGACATGGATGCTCTGAGGGCCCTGCAAACCTATCAAGCTACAAACTGCCAGGGTTAGGAAGCACTTGGGTTCTGCAAGGATGACTGTTCCTGAAGGCCACTAACTCCTTGTCTGCCACAACACAACCAGGGCCTCCACCACTAAGTCATCACTTCACTTTTTCACTCTACAGACTTCTCAGTTGAGTTTCCCACGATTCTTCAGCTGGAGTTTTGGGCTCCGCTGCTCAAGAGGGGCAGGAACCTACTGGACAGTGTCCAATGGAGCGCTATGAGGATGATGAAGGGACCTGAACATCTCTCCTATGAAGAAAGCCTGAGAGTCCTGGGGCTATTTAGCCTTGAAAAGAGAAGGCTCAGAGAGGATCTTACTAATGTTTATAACTATATGAAGGGTGGGTGTCAAGATGAAGGGGCCAGGCTCTTTTCAGTGCCCAGTGACAGGGCAAGAAACAATGGGTACAAGCTGGCACACAGGAGGTTCCACCTCAACATGAGGAGAAAATTCTTTACTGTGAGGGTGACAGAACACTGGAGCAGGCTGCCCAGATAAGTTGTGGACTCACCTTCTTTGGAGATTCCAAACCCACCTGGATGCATTCCTGTGTGACTTCCCCTGGGTGATCCTGGTTTGACAGGGGGCTGAACTAGATGATCTCTAGAGGTCCCTTCCAAGCTCTAACATTCTATGATCCATTCCCTTCAGGCAGCTCCTGCCTGACACTGCAACAGGAAAGGCCCCACACTTTGTAACTCCTCTGCAGCAGCACAGAAGCAAGAGATAAAGCCTTGCTGCCTGGGGCTAGTGGGGAGTCTACTCGCTCCAGGCCTTCCCCATACAGCACCGACCAAATTGCTGCAACAGGCTTTGGAGATCAGCCCTGCCTGAGAGCATTATACCTACTCCAACTGACAAGATAAATCCCAGCTGCATTATTTGTATTTATAGTCCTGCTTACAGAAGCATGAGCCACGTGTGGGATTTGCTGATGCAGTCCAAAAAATCCACATTTTTGGACAAGAGCGTCTGTGATCTCACCCAGACAGAGAGCACAATTTAGGAGGCTGTTAAGAAGCTCCAGACTTATTTAGGAGCATCAAGAGATACCAGTGCATCCAAAGCTCTGCCCTCCACGGCCTCTGCTAACGTCCAGAGTGCCCAGGCTGCACGGTTCTGCAGCCCTGGTGCTTCCTACCTGTGTGTCAAGGAATTCATGATCGTTTCAGGGGAGGAGAGCTCAAAATTGCTGCCTTAACCGGCTGAAAACGCTGATGTGAATCAGGCAGGCAGCAAGGTCAGACCTCTGCTCAGAGACAAAACTGGTGTTAAAGCACTGACCAAAATGCTGGAAAATGAGCTGGGGAGAAAAATGCTGGTGTTGCACCTCCCAGGGGAGCGCTTAGCTGACTTAACAGGTCTTCTCCAAGGCTGGATTCTAGGGTGCTGGCACTATCGCTGCACAAAACAACAGCGTGCAGGGGAAATGCATTGAGCGCTTATTTTCTACTAGCATGCCCCAAATGAAAGATCTGAGAGTCCGCTGGAAGAGTGTTGTCCAAGCAAAGAGATTTTAAAAGGCTCTTTTTATAGAATCACAGAATGGTTTGGGTTGGAAAGGACCTTAAAGATCACCTTGTTCCACCCACCCCACCCCCCCAATGCCATGAGACGGGACACCTTCCTCTAGAGCAGGTTGCTTAACACCCTGTCCAGCCTGGCCTTGAACAGGGCATTGAGTCCATCATCCATAAATTTGCAGATGACACCAAGCTGGGGGCAGCAGTTGATCTGCTGGAGGGTAGAGAGGCTTTGCAGAGGGACCTCGACAGGCTGGACAGATGGGCAGAGGCCAAGGGCAGGAGATTGAACACATCCAAGTGCCGGGTTCTGCACATTGGCCACAGCAACCCCAGGCAGTGCTACAGGATGGGGTCAGAGTGGCTGGAGAGCAGCCAGGCAGAAAGGGACCTGGGGGTACTGGTTGATGGTAGGCTGAACATGAGCCTGCAGTGTGCCCAGGCAGCCAAGAGGGCCAATGGCATCCTGGCCTGCATCAGGAAGAGTGTGGCCAGCAGGAGCAGGGAGGTCATTCTGCCCCGATACACTGCACTGGTTAGGCCACACCTTGAGGACTCCATCCAGCTCTGGGCCCCTCAGTTCAGGAAAGATGTTGACTTGCTGGAGTGTGTCCAGAGAAGGGCAAGAAAGCTGGGGAGGGGTCTGGAGCACAGCCCTGTGAGGAGAGGCTGAGGGAGCTGGGGTTGCTTAGCCTGGAGAAGAGGAGGCTGAGGGGAGACCTTGCTCTCTACAAGTCCCTGAAGGGAGGTTGTAGACAGGCAGCAGCTGGTCTCTTCTCCCAGGCACCCAGCACCAGAACAAGAGGACACAGTCTCAAGCTGTGCCAGGGGAGGTTTAGGCTGGATGTTAGGAAGAAATTCTACACAGAGAGAGTGATTGCCCATTGGTATGGACTGCCCAGGGAGGTGGTGGAGTCACCATCATTGGAGGTGCTCAGGAGGAGACTTGATGGGGTGCTTGGTGCCATGGTTTAGTTGATCAGATGGTGTTGGATGATGGGTTGGACGTGATGACCTTGAAGGTCTCTTCCAACCTGGTTCTTCTATCTCCATGGAGGGAGTATCCACAATGCTTACAATATGCTCTAGTGAGTGGGTGGTCACAAAGAGGTGATGGTTCTGACACTGGCCCTGCTTGGGAAAGATTGATTTCCAGGACCAAGAGAGACCAGAGTCAACTCTGGTGCCCTGCTGCTGAGCTTACTCCCAAGCACAGCTTTCTTTAGGAGCAGAAGCAGTGTGGCCTCTCAGCCCTAACAGGGTGACTCTGTTGGGAAGCAGGAGCTGTGGCCTGAGCCTAGAACACACCACTGAGGAGTATGTAACTGCAAGGACTGCACAAAAGCAAAGACAGTTACACCTAGAGCCACTTCTTTGCCCAGTGTGCTTAGCTGGCTTGCTTCCAACGTTCATGTCCACCATCCATCATCACAAAGAAACACAGAATCATTAAGGTTGGAAAAGACCTTTAAAATCATCAAGTCCAAC
Organism: Picus viridis; assembly: GCA_033816785.1. Classification (NCBI taxonomy): domain Eukaryota; kingdom Metazoa; phylum Chordata; class Aves; order Piciformes; family Picidae; genus Picus; species Picus viridis. Next base: position 18,505,353 of record CM066597.1, read on the forward strand.
CATAACCTAGTGCTGCCAAGTTGTCACTAAACCATGTCCCTCAGCACCACATCGACACAGCTTCTAAATCCCTCCAGGGACTGGGACTCAAAGCAAGCACTGAAGTGTGCAGCCCATTTTTCTCTGGGGAAGCCAAGTGCATCTGAGCTCATCCAAGGCCTCTGCCCATCACACCAACCACCTTGCTGCTCTTAAGGGCTGACAGCACCTGCAGCACATCTGGCCAGGCACACAAGCAGCAAGCCCAGCACCATTCCCTCCTACACAGCCCTTGCCAACCAGCTGGAAGTGGCAGAAGGCAAGGACTGGCCCTCTGGAAAAGCTCAGCATCCCAGTGACAGCATAACCCAAGCTCCATTTAAAGGGAAAAAAACCCCACTTCTCAGTGTGAAAGGAACAGACAGCTCTGTGCAGAGAACACATTCCAGTCCCCTGCACTATTGATTTTCCAGTGAAAAGAGACAAGCTAATCCTTTAAAGTTAGTTGCTTCAACCTGTGGTCTTGCAGCTGCTCCACTATTGCATTGAGGGCTGCCTCTCCCACCCAGCCCTGGCAGCAGGGAGCCTTCCCTCCTGGCTTTCTTTACTCACAATGCAATCAGTTTCAAGAAAAGCCAGAAAAATCACACACCAGAGCCTGAAATCCAGCTCCTGGGTCACTAGTACAAGTTAAGGCTCCACAGAATCACCAAGGTTGGAAGAGACCTCAAAGATCATCAAATTCAACCTGTCACCACAGACCTCGTGACTAAACCACACACTTCCACAACACCACGCTCCTCCACCTCTGCTCTTGCCAGGTGAGGGGAAAAAAAGCCCTCTTATTCACAGGGCCAGTTATGAACAGAAGTTCCCTTTGCAGTAGAAAGCACAAGGGGTGTGGGGAAGGCCAGGAGAGCCAGTTTATCTGTCACAGGCCTATGACGAGTTACCAATTGAAGGAATTTATTGACAAGCTCACAGAAGAAGGATGGCCCAGGGTGAAGGAGGCAGGATTTATGCCATACTAACAAGCCTGTGTTGCCAATTTCAACCTTATTAGTTTCACACTAACAGATAGCTGAGAGCTGCCTTTCCCATCCCACACCCAGACGCCATTTATCTGAAACAAACTTGGCTCCTGTCCTACTTTAACCACTTCAGAGCAAAGCAACAACTCCACTGACCTTACTTTTTGGAAGCTGACTAGATGAGATGCATGAGAAGAGCCTGACCAGCCTCTGAGACTGGGCTTTTAGCCAAGCCAAGCTGTATTTCAGAGGCACCTGTAACAAACAGCTGGGGCTATTGATATTTATGCTTAATGCGGTGCTAATTCCTCTGCTGCCACAGCAATGGCTCAAAGCTCAGGTGCCTCTACAGCACAAATGGTACAATATTCCAGACCCTTGAGAGGCTTTTCCCTCTTTTGAAAGCTTTCAGAACTGCATCTCTGCACAGAAGGCATTTTTCCTTTGTGCACATTCGTTTCCATTTCTAAATCGGTATCACAATAAACCACTTCAGAGCATTTGTGGGAAGGAAAATAATGCAATTATCTCTGGCAGGAAGGTCTTACCAGGAATCACTTCTTACAGGATCTGCAGGATGACATGTCAACAGTCCTGCTGTATTGTCACTGCAAACTGGGCTAACTGGAACACAATCATGCTACAGCTTGAGTGGTTTAGTTAAAGAAGGTGATGGCGTCACACCAGCAGGGTAAGCTTCCAGCAGCTTTCCTTCCTTTCCCCTGGGAAAGGCACCCCAAACCTTTTTGATTGATGTGTTATGAAGTCAGCCCTCCCTGCTCCAGCCACCTGCCCCTGAAGCAGCTACCTTCCCCATTGCTGGTTCTCAAGGTCTCTAGACACTGAGACCTGTAAGAATAAATATCCAGGAGACAGCAGCTGTGACCCATTTATTACCGGATGCTGCTGCAGGGCACAGCTGAGGAAGGCAGGGCAGAGGAGAAGCACTTGCTGCAAAGGCAACACGAGGAGCAAATCCAGGTGTCCTTGGAAGAAGCACTCTGCTTGCAGCACTGCTCCAGATCTGTCTCTCCACCTCTCAGCTGGCAAGAGACAGCTTAGATCAAGACTGGATGTTCAAGTCCTGCCACGCAGCCTGCTCTCATATCGCTACTGGGAGGTAAAAAGTTAAATCAACCCCTCCCTCCCCCCAAAAAAAAAGCCCACCACAGAGACAGTGTCCACTGGAGCCTCCTGCACTGAACAGCCTGACAGAACTACCCTAGTGCAGGCAAATGCATCTGGAAGGATCTGTTTTGACAGCAAAGATCAGAGCTACCTTTGCCCAGAGCAGGGGCTGCACACACACGTGGCAGAGGCAGGAAGGAGAAGTGCTGAGGAGGGAAGCGGAGCACAGTACACCAGCGGCACAGAGTGCAGCGCTCCAGCCAGCGCTGGAGAGGCAGCAGAGCAGTGAGGCAGAGGCTCTACATTAACACTTATCAGTTCAGCCCTGCACTCGCTGATTAAGTTCCACTGGCACCGAGCAATTGTCCGTGTCCTCAGCCTACCTCCTTCAGCCCCCTGCGCTGCCTCCCGTGGCTGCCAGCCCGGCCCCGCTCTGGCGGCTGGGTGTTCTGATCAGAGCGTCGGGCTGGGGTGACATTGTCCCCTCCTGAAGAGGGCCGGGAAGGGCCCTGCAAGCCCTCTCATTTTATTCACCGCACAAGCACGTTTCCAACTGGGATAATCTCCATTAAACCATCTGCGCTCCCATCCTCGCCCGGCCCGCACCCGCTGGGCTGCCTGCGGTACTGCAGCATCTGCGAAGCGGCAGCAGCGGATGCCACGTCCCCTTTCCCTATCAGCTCAAAGCCCAGCAGAGACTCAGACAGAACAGATGCACCTGGTGGCTTTGACGCGCTACTGAGCCAGGCTACCAGGAGTACCTGCGCCAGTGCCTCTTCTGAAAGGCACAGGGCTCCCCTGGAGGGTTGAAGCCATTTCCTCTCCACCCTGGGAAGGCACCGTGCCCCAAATGGCCAGGAGAGGGCTGAGAGGAGAGGTTTTAGCTACAACGGTGCAGAAGAGAGGCACCGTTTGCCAGGTCATGAAGGCATTTTGGATCAGACACTCTGAATGGCTGCTGATCCCCAGGATTTAATCTCTTCTTTATCTCAGGATCTGCTTTCTAGAAACACTTCATGTCACATTCCTGCAGTACTGGAACAGAATGACAAGTGTTGAGAGACCTGAAACTTAAGATCTGCTGCCCCTTCCCTTCAGTCTCCACAGAAAACACCCAGAAAGCAGGGCAGAGCAACTGCATCAAGGAGTGAATTCACCACGGAGCAAACCTGACCCTGCCCTTAGCACTGCCATCGAGGCAGCCAAGGGACTCAGCAGTCACTTGGGCTGCTGAGGACATGGCAGCACGGCGAGGTGCTGAAGCGAAGATAGAAGGCCATCGATTTGCTTTATCTGCCATCAGTGCTTGCCTTCAACAAGGTCATAGGGCCATCCAACACGTGCCTTCCCTCCAGCTGACTTGCCCTGTGTGCCCTCACAGGGGTGGGACAGCATGGTAAGGTTCGCCTTTTAACCTCCCAGCACTCCCGTGGTCCCAAAGAGGAGGCCAATATTAGCAGCAAGGATGGGACAGGCACAAAACCCTATTTCAGTGCTTCCTGTGCTTGCCTTCACTTGGTTTTGGAAGCCTTTATCTTCCAAGGCAATTTACAAACAAGCAGCAAGATAACCATTTGCTCAGACAAAGGTTAATAGGGGCCCAGTGGTCTCTGAAGGCTCTGCAGTCACACTTAGGTGTGAAATTTCGGAGCAGCAATAAAGATGCTGCCCAGACAAGCGAGTCTCAGGAGAAGAATTTAATCTGTCTAAATATTCTCATTATGTACATAGCTTTCAGTTCCCATTCACAGTGATCAGAGCAGACAGCTTCCAGAGGCCTTTTTGGACAATACACCGTGAAATAGGATTTTTCACATCAGTCATTATTCCCCTTCTCCACCTCCAGCTCAAAAAAGTCAATGTTTGAAGTGGGTTTTGTTGAAAAGAAGACCTGGTATTGGGAGAGAAAGAGCTGACAGGAGGAAGGCAGCACAGATCTTTGGCAGACTGGTGGTACTTGGCATCAGACAGCTCCCATTGGCATCATTTTCCCAGAAAACCTTAAATAGATTATTTCTCCTGGTAGTCCAAAAAAAGGCTTTCTGCGGGGTCAGGCACGGAGTAAGAAATATAACACTACATCCAGAGCCCTGCTTCACTGGAATGGGCAAGAAGCTCTAGTTACATCCACCCATCCTGCTCCTAAAAGTCACTTACACCTAAAGAAAAATAACAAGATGAGATGAGAAACACTAGAGGCCAGCATCTAGGACAAGAGGGCTGATCCAAAACCTCAGCTGCTTTCTTTTAGGATCGCAGTGTCCATCTGTCCCCCTGCCACAGGGGAACGTAGCCTGCAAAGACAGACCTTGTTTGTCCACTGAAACGTGGAACCTGTATTATTCCAACAAGCAAGAACTCAAAAAAGAGCAAGTCAAGAAAACAGAGCAAGTTCTTGATGGGTATGATCCCCTGGAAGCAAGGGAACAGCTCTGCTCTTGATGCATCCCATCCCTCCTCACTTCAGCGCTGTTTTGTCCCCTTCGGACAGGCAGGTCACAGCTTTTCTTACATCTTCAAGACTGCACTTGAACAAGAAGCTTGGGCAAAATTTGTAGAGACAGTGACAGAGTTTTGCTATTACATTTTCCAACTGAAAGTCATAGAATCATAGAAAGGACCTGAAAGATCATCTAGTTCCAACCCCCTGCCCATGGGCAAGGACACCCCCTAATAGATCAGGCTGCTTAAGGCCCCATCCAGCCTGGCTTTGAATACTTCCAGGATTGGAGCCTCTACAACCTCAAGCAACTTCCTCCCCTTGTGCTTTCATCCCCAGGCCCCTCTCAAAAAAATTTAAGAGCTTCAACTACTGATCTGCTAGGGGAAAAGTATTAATCAGCACAGACTCTCCAGGGGTAGCCCAAACCCCAAGCTTGAAGGTGGTGTCAGCACTGTGGGCCTGAATGTTTTGTAAGTTATTACATTCCTCTCTGTGAAGAACATAATCATTTTTGCTTTCTGGAGAATAAAACCACCCAGGTCATGCAGAGTGAGACTAGCAGAGCTGGTGGTACAACAAATACCAGTTTAATCATACAGTGGCCTAGGCTGGAAGGGCCCTTCAGAGATCATCTATTCTAACCTCCCCACCATGGGCAAGAACACCTCTCAACTAGACTCAGCCGCTCAAGACCTCATCAACTCTGGCCTTGAACACCCTCAAGGAGGAGGCATCTAAAACCTTCCTGGGCAACCTATTCCAGAGTCTCACCACCCTCCTACTGAAGAAGCTCTTCCTAAGATCCAGTCTAAACCTGCTCTCCCTCAGCTTAAAATCATTCCCACATGTCCAAGTGCTAGATACCCTTCTGAAAAGTCCCTCTCCAGCCTTCCTGTAGGCTCCCTTCAGGTATTGGAAGGCACCTCTAAGGTCTCCCAGGAGAATTCTCCAGGCTGAACAACCCCAGCTCCCTCAGCCTATCCTCATAGCAGGAGGGGTCTCAGCCCTCTCCAGGCTCACTCCAACAGCTCTGTGTCCTTAGAATCATAGAATCAACAAGGTTGAAAAAGACCTCAAAGATCAAGTCCAACCTGCCACCTACCACCCCATGATTACTAGACCATGGCACCAAGTGCCATGTCCAATCCTCTCTTGAACACTTCCAGGGACAATGACCCACCACCTCCCTGGGCAGCACATTCCAATGGCTAACAACTCTCTCTGTGAAGAACTTTCTCCTCACCTCCAGCCTAAACTTCCCCTGGCACAGCTTGAGACTGTGTCCTCTTGTTCTGGTGCTGGTTGCCTGGGAGAAGAGACCAACATCCTCCTCCTTATGATAGGGACTCCAGAACTGGATGCAGTGTTTGAGGTTCAGTCCCACATTCATGCAGGAAGAAGTTTCACAGCCCTTAACAAAGCTGCCCCCACTCAGAGCTGACACTGACACCCAGAAACCTCCTGAACACAGCGGCTGTGGGACCGCCCCACACCTTCCAGGGACCCAGCGCAGACCGCTCTGTTCCCCCTAGACAATCCTTCACAGTATCACCAAGGCTGGAAGAGACCTCAAAGATCATCAAGTCCAACCTGTCATCACAGACCTCATGACTAGACCATGGCACCAAGTGCCACGTCCAATCCCCTCTTGAACACCTCCAGGGACGGCGACTCCACCACCTCCCTGGGCAGCACATTCCAATGGCAAATGACTCTCTCAGTGAAGAACTTCCTCCTCACCTCCAGCCTAAATTTCCCCTGGTGCAGCTTGAGACTCTGTCCTCTTGTTCTGGTGCTGGTTGCCTGAGAGAAGAGACCAACTCCCTCCTGGCTACAACCCCCTTTCAGGTAGTTGTAGAGAGCAACGAGGTCTCCTCTGAGCCTCCTCTTCTCCAGGCTAAGCAACCTCAGCCTCTCCTCACAGGGCTGTGCTCAAGGCCTCTCCCCAGCCTCGTTGCCCTTCTCTGGACACATTCAAGTGTCTCAATGTCCTTCCTAAACTGAGGGGCCCAGAACTGGACACAGGACTCAAGGTGTGGCCTAACCAGTGCACAGTACAGGGGTACAATGACTTCCCTGCTCCTGCTGGCCACACTCTTCTTGATACAGGCCAGGATGCCATTGGCCTTCTTGGGCACACTGCTGGCTCATGTTTAGGTGGCTGTCAATCAGCACCCCCAGGTCCCTTTCTGTTTGGCAGCTCTCCAGCCACTCTGACCCCTTCCCTCTTTCTAAGGCAGAGTGGGGGAGGGGGGGGGGGGAAAGCACTGAAACCCTCATCTCAATTACTGAGCAGGGAGGGATTAAGTACTACCAAAGACTTTGCAGATATTTATTCTCCAAATCCACGAGAGGAGAGAAGCAGAGGGGGAGAAAGCTCCTCAGAGGGTTCTGTACACAGCCGGCAAGTCGACTGCTTACACAGTCTTAATTTTTTAATTTCTCCAGTCCTCCCCACAATTATCTTCATGAATTATAGACACAATATCCGAGAGATGCAGGCAGTAATTAATGCCTGCCTGCCTTTTCTGACTAGCTCCTTCTGCTGGGTCAGGGAGAGTTATTGAAATTCAGGGAGGAAATCTTCAATCTTCTGGAAGTTTTAAAGGAACAGACCAAGACACAATTTAATAAGGCAATAATATTTCTCTTAAATAATTAACTAGGCTTTGACAGGCCCTAATATTTCTGAGGCCCAGCTCTCACTTTTGTAATAAGGCTGGGACAAGTGCATGCAAGGATGTGAGCCACTGCAGGTCCAAAATTGGCAAAAGTGCTTCAGAGGGTCTTTGCCCCTGGATAAGAAGCATAAGGAGGACATCAAACTGCTGGAGTGGGTCCAGAGGAGGCCACAAAGATGATCAGAGGGCTGGAGCCCCTCTGCTATGTGGACAGGCTGAGAGAGTTGCAGTTGTTCAGCCTGGAGAAGAGAAGACTCCAGGGAAAGCTTAGAGCAGCCTCCGGTACCTGAAGGGGGCTACAGGAGAGCTGCGGAGTGACTGTTTACAAGGGCTTGTGGTGATATAGGATAAGGGGCAATGGCTTCAAGCTTGAGGAGGGCAGATTTAGACTGGAGATTAGAAAGAAATTCTTCAGAGTGAGGGTGGTGAGACACTGGGCAAGTTGCTCAGGGAGGTTGTGGATGTCCCCTCCCTTAAGGTGTTCAAGGCCAGTTGGACAGGGCCTTGAGCAACCTGGGTTAGTGGGAGGTGTCCCTGCCTATGGCAGGGGGGTTGGAACTGGATGATCTTTAAAGGTTCCTTCCAAGCCAAACCATTCCACGAATCTGTGGATTTCTCTGCACCCACATAGCCACCTTCACTCTTTCTTAACATTCTCACTGAGGCCCTCAACAGAAGCCCTCCTATGCAGCCCTGCCATACCTCCCCCTTCTCATTCTGCCCTCCTGCCATCTGTCTCCAGGTACAGGCGCTCAGCTTTTCCCCAGCTCAGAAGCGGCATTTATCATCCTTTGGGAAAAGCCTTGATTCCACAGCAGCACCAGAGCACAGTAATAGATGCAATAGACCATCTTAAACTAGACAGAAAGCCATTACTAAAGCAGCATATAGCACTGGATGTTGCTTAAGCGAGCTGTTTCCATCATCTCTCAAAAAGCAGGTTCTCCTGCAGCATAAACAATTTTATCCACATAAAGCATGTACTGAAGACAGCTTAATATACTCAACTACATTGACAGCAATTACCTGAAAGCAAGAATTACTTAGCCAGCCACTGAAAGAACCCCACCCTTTGGCATGGACTTATCACCTGCTTAAGCAATATATAACTCCACAAGAAGGACAAAACCCCAACTCAGAAGCACGAGGATTATTCTGATGGCTGAACTGCAACTCAGCCAATGTCCCCAAGCAGAGAGAGAGAGGGCATTCAGCCAAAAGGGTCAGACTGAACTGACTGAAGCTTCACACCTCTGCTGTTCACTTGAGCCACATCATCTTCACAGGCAAAAGTCCCTCCCCAGAAGTAAAGTTGAACTGGAATCCCAGTTTCAGGAACTCACCAGGTAGAGTCTGTAGGCATCAATCCGTCGAATTGGCCCCCAGCACTTGTCTGTGTCGTTGTACTTTGTGCCATCTCCAACGCTGCAAGAATGGTTGCCAGTGGCACTGCTGGGAAAGGAGGGAGAAACAAAAGACAGCAATTAACTCCTAGCAGATGTCTTCCTCTCTCCTGCATTCGAGAGGGAGGAATAGTCAGAGGCCTGAAGCATTCATTCCTCCCCTCCCTCCCTGAACACTGGGCTGTGTAGCAGAGCAAGTCACTGAGCACTCTACAGTTAAAAGGTAAATTCTTGACTTGCCTGCACTTATTTACAAGTTTGGTCAGTCAGTCCTCAACCCAGCAAGTCTGGGTGATACATAGGGCCCTGAGGATTTTCATTTCCATGTCTAGAGTCCAAATCCAGCACAGCACAGATTTGATCAAGCAAATCTCATTTTTCTTTGAGAAAAGCTGGTCTCAGTCCTGAGCTAAATCCAGGTAATGTCACCACTCACTGGTCACAGACTTGGTAAGCATCACACCTCTCACCTCTAATCTAAAGAGACAGAGAAGACAAAAAATACTGCACAGAGTACGGCAATCAAACTGGTAAGCAACAAGTCCCACATCTGCAAGGGTGCTGAAGCTGGAAGAAGTACTTCAGACCTGAGGAGCACTCTGAAATCAGGTCAGCTGCTTTTCAGGCAGCCAGCTGGCACTGAGGTGGGGAATCTAAACCAACTTCACCTTCCCACCCACAAATGATGAGCTGTCCTTGAGTCATTTCTCCACTCTGGTCTTGAGAAAGTAGAGCTGATCCCAGTCAGACTTCTCAGCCCATCAAATGCCAAGCCTGCTCCTTTCTCTGGTAGCACACAACCCCCCAGCAGCAAGCACACTCACCAGGTCACTTGCATGAGAGAGACTGGAACAGCCGCTGCGTAGATCGCCAGGTCCCCGTAGAGGTAGATAATTATGCAGAAATAGAAGAGGTTGACACCCACTGCAGGAAAAGAAAGTGTTGTACAGAGACAGCAGAGCACACAGAGGCTCTTGAACACTGCACTTCAAAGCCAAAGGCTTCTCAAGGTCTTAAAAATAAATCACTATCTGCCTCCACAGCTTACTACTTTCTGCAGCCAGCTCCACCCAAGGGTCCCATCAGCAGCTTAGGGAACTTGGCCACAGCAGAAACTGATGGGACATGAGCTGCCTCAGAGCTCAGCTCTGCCTTGGCCCTCTGGTTCAAGCCCATCCTCCAGTGGCTGGTCAAAGCCAACAGGTCTCACATAAGTCATCTGCCAGTTGAAGCTGTCAGCTCAGAGCAGCCACAGGCAAACATCTAGCTGATGCTCATGGACGTGGTGTGAGTGCAGCTTGACAAGCAGCGAAATGAAAGAAAATGCTTTTAGTCTCTGTTGATTCCAACCCCTCTGCTTTGCAAACCTGCAGGACCTTCACACTGGGCGTTTGGCCCTGCAGAGATCAGATTCCACAGGGCTGAAATGGAGCTGCTTTGGGAGATTCCTTATCAACAGCAACTTGAACCGAGGCTCAAACCTGCAAAGCTCTGAAACTGTTTCTCTGACCCTCTTACCCTACAGCCACAACCTATGCTATTCCTGCCCCACACTTTCCCCTTGGCTTTTTTCTGCCCTGCCTTCACCTATGAGATTTAAAAAAAAACCCCAGAATCTGTCACAAGTTAATTAGGTGCAGAGCCCAGCCTTACTGGGGCACAAGAAGACAGTGCTGTGGAGGGCTAAAGTCTGCAGGGATAAAGAAATGCTCGATGAGATCCCAGGATTCTTTTCTCCCAAGCAAGTCAGTATAAATCACACCAAGCAAACCAGACTGGAACATGCTTTAGTTCAAAGACAAGTGAGCTGCAGAAAGAAAAGAAAAGAAAGGAAAACAAAAAACCCTCAGATTTATTTCATTTGGAAAGCTGACACTGAAAGAAGACAGCCCAAGGAGCTTGCCCATATTTTCAAGTTGTGATGCTGCTGTCCAAAACCTGGGTCCCATGCCTGGTGTGTGAGGAATAATTGACATACAGAGTTGAGATGCTTGTTTTGTTCCAGCTCTGTGCAGACAGGAGTGCTGGGTGGCAACCTACAAAGCTAGCACATCTAGTTACAGCTACCCAGAACATTTACATTATATAGGATACATAAACACTCCTGGTGATGGTAGAAGCACACTCCTACTTGATGACCATTCTTTGCTTGGTTAAAAGTGCAGGGTTCTACACACTGGCCACAGCAACCCCATGCAGGGCTACAGGCTGGGGTCAGAGTGGCTGGAGAGCAGCCAGGCAGAGAGGGACCCAGGGGTGCTGGTTGATGGTAGGCTGAACATGAGTCTGCAGTGTGCCCAGGCAGCCAAGAAGGCTAATGGCATCCTGGCCTGTATCAGGAACAGTGTGGCCTGCAGAAGCAAGGAGGTCATTCTCCCCTGTACTCAGCACTGGTTAGGCCACACCTTGAGTCCTGTGTCCAGTTCTGGGCTCCTCAGTTTAGGAAAGATGTTGACTTGCTGGAGCTTGTCCAGAGAAGGGCAACAAAGCTGGGGAGGGGTTTGGAGCACAGCCCTGTGAGGAGAGGCTGAAGGAGCTGGGGTTGCTTAGCCTGGAGAAGAGGAGGCTCAGGGGAGACCTTCTTGCTCTCTACAACTCCCTGAAGGGAGGTTGCAGCCAGAAGGAGGTTGGTCTCTTCTCCCAGGCAACCAGCACTAGAACAAGAGGACACAGTCTCAAGCTGTGCCAGGGGAGGTTTAGGCTGGATGTTAGGAAGAAATTCTACACAGAGAGAGTGATTGCCCATTGGAATGGACTGCCCAGGGAGGTGGTGGAGTCACCATCATTGGAGATGTTTAGGAGGAGACTTGATGGGGTGCTTGGTGCCATGGTTTAGTTGTTTAGGTGGTGTTGGATGATGGGTTGGACGTGATGATCTTGAAGGTCTCTTCCAACCTGGTTAATTCTATTCTATTCTAAAAGTACAGGGCATTCTGAATGTCCTGTGCATGATCAGTAGGTTGAGGTCTTCACTTGGAGGTAGGTAACAAGTTCTGGAAGTGTGATTTTTACACTACAATGAACTAAGCTTATCTAAAGGACACAACTCCAGCAGTTTATACAGCAGCTTATACAGAATTAACCAGGTTGGAAAAGACCTTCAAGATCAGCAAGTCCAACCTCTCCCCCAACACCATCTAATCAACTAAATCATGACACTGAGTGCCTCATCCAGTCTCTTTTCAAAACACTTCCAGTGATGGTGACTCCACCACCTCCCTGGGCAGCACATTCCAATGGCCCAATCACTCTTGCAGTGAAGAATTTCTTCCTAACACCCAGCCTAAACCTCTTGTGGTGTCTCTGGCCCCAGGACCAGGTGAACCTCCTTGTTTCTTGCTTGAATGTCTGCTTGCTGCTTATTTTCTCTGTTTGAAAGGCTCTTCTGCTGAGCACTCCAGCCTAGTCCTTCTCCCCAAAGCCTGCTCCTGTGGAATGTGTCTTTCTGTTTTAATTCTTAACCTTTCATCAGTGCCACCTGATGCTTAATCCTAATGCAGCTTGGGCAAATCAATTCACCTCTCCAAGCCTGTGACAGCTCTCCAACAGGGCTGCCATTATGGCAAGAACATGGACTAACCTTCCTACGGTGCCTGCATGCCCCAAAGTCTCCCCATGCTTTGTCACCACACTGCCTGGATCTCTGGATGTCAGGAAACATTAACAGGCATTCTCCTTCATTTAAATCAATTATTCCATGTGCTTAGCATAAAACATTCCTCCAAAAAAAGGCTGTATTGGGAAAGCAGCAAGAAAACTTTCCTGGTCCTGGCAAGCAGCACACTAAGGCAGTGCTCTGGAGCTGGTCCTGGTTTCCCTAAACAGATGGAGATCTTAAAGAAATTGTCAGATCATTTCACATAGTTCCCCCCACCCCCTTGTTTTCTTCCCCTGGGAAAGATTTAAGATGGCTTCACACTTGAGGAGTCTCTGCATTGCTCTGAAGATGGCAACAAACTACCTATCAGTTTTCTTCAATTTCCCATTAAAAGAGTTGAAGGTTGTAACAAATATCTGAGACAGGACAGAAGCTGCAAGACAGAGGACTACACAGTCCCAGAGAGAAATTCTGTTTTAGGATCTGCTTGAGGTCTCAGCTGTCCCCCATCCCCCACATAAAGGTAACGTGGCCAGCTAAGCCACAGCAGCACCACCAGCTACCCACCAAGCACACTCTGTATCTCTGTTCCAATGCCCACCTATCTGGCTGTGGGAAGTCCAGCTGACACTCCTCTCTCAAACTCATCCTCCTGAAGGCAGGAAGACTTCAGCATCAGTTCTTTTACAAACTGCTGCTGACCCTCCCTAATCAATACTTTCATTACTGGACACAAAATAGGGCAAAAATAAAAATCAATGACTTCCTGTGAGGCAACAGCATGATAGATGTGCCTGGAATCCATTATTGCAATAAATGACTGCTCAGTCCCAGGGGAAAGCACCCAACACTGCAAATTGAAAGCAGAAAACAGAAGCTGCAGTCCCTCAGAGGCAGCTCCCTTGAAAGAGCACAGAGGGCCCCTCACAGCTGAAACCTAAGTCAGCTCCCTTTAAGAAAGCAGACAGTCTGAAATTGAGATTTATCCCCAGCTTACCTCCCAGGACTGCAGATTCAATTGCTGTCAGCCTGGTGAAAATAAAAATCAGTCAAGAGAAAGGAGCAGAGAACTGGCTGGAAATCAGAGGCTTCGAGGGTCTGCGGCAAAGCTTTCACCGAGCTTCCCTCCGGAGGGCTGCGAAGCCCTCGGACACCCCTGGGTTTGGATCCATGCTTTGGATGAGCAGAAACCCACCCAGATGGCTGCACCACTGAAGCTGGTGCTTGGAACTGGGACTTCCCAAGCACAGCCCAGTTTCTCAGCAGTGGCAACTGGTCACCGAGCAGCCGCCCTCAGCGAAGGCCCTTCTGCGCCGAGGAAGCACCTCGGCACGGATCTGCAGAGGGAGGTACTTAGCTGGTCTCTTCTCTGCAACAGATCAGCAGACCAGACAGTGTCTCTGAGCTAGGACTTGGCACCAGTGCAGGGATGGAGCCTCATGGCTGAGCACAGAGGAAGGGAAAGCAGCACACAAGCTCCAGCTGCCCCAGAGCCTTCACTGGGTGTCCCTCATCCCCTCCTGAATATCCCTCATCTCATCAGGAAGGCACGAGTGGTTTCAAGTCGTGGTCTGCAGCTGTTCCTTGTTTCCCTTCATCCCTTTGTACTGGGCTGAGGAGGTCCCAGGGAGGATCCCTAACAGAGAAATCAGATAACTCCATCTAAAGCAACACTAAGAAGAGGGATTAAGATTCAGATCCTAAGCAGTTTATATCACTTTGCCGGGCAGCGCACATCGGCGCCCGACAGGAGGCAGGATGTGGGTTTCCAGCACCCTCTACCGACTGAGCAGCAGCCAGCACCAAGGCAGAGAGGCAGAGAAGGCAACTGCCCGGTGTTTGGCTGGCTTTAGGGGGTCCTTACCATCACCCCATGTGGCACACGTTAAGCAGGGGCTTTCTGGAACTTGTTCATGGGATCACTCTGCCTCCTGCAGCCCCCAGCCCTCCTGCAGCCGAGCAGACCCCTCCTGCAGCCCTCCCAGCCCTCCTGCAGCCGAGCAGACCCACCCTCAGCCCCCCAGCAGCCGAGCAGACCTCTCCTGCAGCCCTCCCAGCTCTCCTGCAGCCCTCCCAGCTCTCCTGCAGCCCTCCCAGCTCTCCTGCAGCCCTCCCAGCTCTCCTGCAGCCCTCCCAGCTCTCCTGCAGCCCTCCCAGCTCTCCTGCAGCCCTCCCAGCTCTCCTGCAGCCCTCCCAGCTCTCCTGCAGCCCTCCCAGCTCTCCTGCAGCCCTCCAGCTCTCCTGCAGCTGAGCAGACCCACCCTCAGCCCTCCCAGCCCTCCAGCAGCTGAGCAGACCCACCCTGCAGCCCCCAGCAGCCGAGCAGACCCATCCTCAGCAGTGCTGCTGTGGCCTGTGACAGTGCTTGCTCTCCCAGCACTTCCCAAACATTCCTCCCTGGAGGGAGACTGAGATCCAGGGAAGCATCCATGGTGTTTTCCACGTGGCAAAAGTATCCAAGCAAGAAAATCTGCCTGAAGTCAGAGCAGCCCAGTGCTACAAGCAAGACTAGGAACAAGAGGTTTCCAAGTCTCCAGCACCCCCCAAACCTCCTCTCCCCTGCCTAGAAAAGTGGCAGCCTGAGCCAGGGTGGATTATTTTGACAGTCACAGAATGGTTAAAGGTGGAAAAGACCTCCAAGATTGCGTCCCACCATTGACCTAACATCACCATGGCCACTAAACCATGTCCTAAAGTGCCACATCCACACATCTCCTGAACACCTCCAGGGCTGGGGACTCCACCACCACCCTGGGCAGCCTGTTCCATTCCCTGACCACTCTTGCAGGAAAGAAATTTTCTTAATATCCAACCTAAACCTCCCCTGGTGCAACCTGAGGCTGTTTCCTCTTGTTCTAGCACCTGATACCAGGGAGGAGAAAGGCTCAGAAGAGGCATGGAGGGAAATTAGAAAGGTTTTCCTAAAGGACTTTCAATCAGAAACAATCTAGATCAAAACTCTTCTCTCCTTAAGCCCAGCTGTCCTTCAGAGGCAGCAGTCTTACACTGGCATAAAGCTGAGGTAATGTGGAAAAACCCAGCCTGTCCTGCCTTTGTGAGGTGGCCAGCAAGCAAGAGGAAAATGTCACTTTCCACAAGGAATGGGGCCTGACAGGCTCCAAACTGCACAGCCACAGTGGCTGATGACTTCCTGGCTCCACACAGCATTGGAAATGGACTCTTCTACCAGGGGAGAATTCCCAACTGTCTGCACTTACACAGAACAGACCAGGTTGGAAAAGACCTTTGAAATCATTGAGTCCAACCTATCACCCAGCACCATCTAATCAACTCAACCATGGCACCAAGTGCCTCAGCCAGGCTCTTAAACACCTCCAGGGATGGTGACTCCACCACCTCCCTGGGCAGCACATTCCAATGGCCAATCTCTCTTGCTGGGAAGAATTTCTTCCTCACCTCCAGCCTGAACCTCCCCTGGCACAGCTTGAGACTGTGTCCTCTTGTTCTGGTGCTGGGTGCCTGGGAGAAGTGACCAACCCCCACCTGGCTACAACTTCCCTTCAGGTGAGCAGAATAGAGCAGAATAGAGCAGAATAGAGCAGAATAGAGCAGAATAGAGCAGAATAGAGCAGAATAGAGCAGAATAGAGCAGAATAGAGCAGAATAGAGCAGAATAGAGCAGAATAGAGCAGAATAGAGCAGAATAGAGCAGAATAGAGCAGAATAGAGCAGAATAGAGCAGAATAGAGCAGAATAGAGCAGAATAGAGCAGAATAGAGCAGAATAGAGCAGAATAGAGCAGAATAGAGCAGAATAGAGCAGAATAGAGCAGAATAGAGCAGAATAGAGCAGAATAGAGCAGAATAGAGCAGAATAGAGCAGAATAGAGCAGAATAGAGCAGAATAGAGCAGAATAGAGCAGAATAGAGCAGAATGAGACCTTCCAGATCATTGAGTCCAACCCCTCATCCAACACCATCTAATCAACTAAACCATGGCCCCAAGCACCACTGTGTGCAGCAATGGAGAGGGCTCTGCTGCAGCAGGGCTACAAGTCTGCTCCCTTGCATGCAAGAGACATTTTTTGCTTTTAAGAGCAGGAAGACAAGAGAGCTGCTTATCCCATGCACAAGGACCCTTTCAGCATTTCATCTCCCAGCAGCTCTCTGGCTGACTCCCTAGACACACACCATTCTCAGAAATTCTGCCCTGAAGCCTCTCTCCTTCAGGCTGCTGCTTCGAGTTCAGGGACACCCCAGCATCTTAGTCTCAAATGCTAAAACCAAACTGGAACCAGGGAACACAACAGCTGGGCTCTGCTGCTTTAGACAGTGGAGATCAGAGGACAGAGTTCAGACAGGTTAAGGGCAGGCAGAAAAAGCACTGATTTGTAGTTATCTGTCTAGAGAAACTGGGCCCACACCCTGCAGTACTTTGGCCAGTTCTCCTACCACCACAGCACCCTATCCCCTTCAGGCAGGTTCAGGCTCACCTGGCCCATAAATACCCTTTGTAGGAACACCAGAGGGGTGAACACAGCTCACAAGAGAGAATCACAGAATAGCAGGTTGGAAGGAACCCCAAGGAACACCTGGTCCAACCTTTAAAGGAATGGCATTTTGGGGTATAACCATCACAAATACAGGATGCAACCCACAGTAAACTCAGTTCAGTGGTTTTAAACTAAAAGAGGGAGATTTAGAGATTAGAAGGAAGAAGTTTTTTATGCTGAGGGTGGTGAGCCCTTGGCCCAGGTTGCCCAGAAAGGTGGGAGATGCCCCATCCCTGGAGCCACTCCAGGTCAGGTTGGTTGGGGCTGTGAGCAACCTGCTCCAGCTGCAGATGTCCCTGCTGACTCCAGAGGGGTTTGACTAGATGAGCTTTAAAAGGTTCCCTTCCAACTTAAAGCAACTTCAGGACAGAGCCATAGAGCAGACATGCAGGAGGACCTGAAGGGCCTTTTGCAAACATGAATCACTTGCCTTTATTGAAGAACATGGATGCCATCTGGCCCATTTCCACCCTCTCAGTGATTTCAAAGATGTTGGGTGAGCCACGTCTCTCTGCAAGGTGAAAACAGGAAGGGTTGCAACCAGTCCCTCCAATAAACTCAGAGACCAGGCTACCTGAAGAGCCCCAGGGAGCTCTACCAACAGTCTGAAGGACAGGACTGTAACTCCACAGCTGCAGAGTCACTGGTCCAATTACTCTGAGGAAGTTAGCTTAAAAGTGTTTCCAAAGTAAGATGTTCTCATCTTAGTGACCTAGAAGGAAAAGATCTTTATCAGACTGCAGAGGGTGAATTGAATTCTCAATGAGTCTTATCTTGCACCTGCTAAGGACTTTGGGATGTGAGCATGTGGAGTTAAGGGTGAAATGGACAGAAGAGTTCTGCTCGCTTGCTGGAGCCCACTGGGACACTGCAGGGCAGAGACCTCAGATGCAGTGGAAGCATGACCTGGCAGTACTTGGAGCCCACTGGGACACTCTGCAGGGCAGAGACCTCAGATGCAGTGCAAGGGTGACCTGGTGGTACTTGGAGCCCACTGGGACACTCTGCAGGGCAGAGACCTGATGCAGTGGAAGCATGACCTGGTGGTACTTGGACTGGGACACCCCCACAGATGGGACACTTGGAGCCCACTGGGACAGGGCAGAGAGGCAGTGGAAGGGTGAGCTGGACTTGGAGCAGTGGAAGACCTCAGATGCAGCAGAAGGGTGACCTGGTGGTACTTGGAGCCCACTGGGGACACCTCTGCAGGGCAGAGACCTCAGAGGCAGCAGTGGAAGGGTGACCTGGTGGCTGGCCCACTGGGTACTTGGGAGCCCACTGGGGCAGGGCAGAGACAGATGCACAGCCCACTGGGACACTGCAGGGCAGAGACCTGCAGTGGAAGCATGACCTGGCGGTACTTGGAGCCCACTGGGACACTCTGCAGGGCAGAGACCTCAGATGCAGTGGAAGCATGACCTGGTGGTGGGACACCCTTGCAGCAGAGCCCACTGGGACACCCCTGCAGGGCAGAGACCTCAGATGCAGCAGAAGGGTGAGCTGGTGGTGGAGCCCACTTGGAGCCCACTGGGACACCCTGCAGGGCAGAGACCTCAGAGGCAGTGGAAGGGTGAGCTGGTGGTACTTGGAGCCCACTGGGACACCCTGCAGGGCAGAGACCTCAGATGCAGTGGAAGGGTGAGCTGGTGGAACTTGGAGCCCACTGGGACACCCTGCAGGGCAGAGACCTCAGATGCAGTGGAAGGGTGAGCTGGTGGAACTTGGAGCCCACTGGGACACCCTGCAGGGCAGAGACCTCAGATGCAGTACAAGGGTGACCTGGTGGTACTTACGCACTGACAGGATAGGTCGTGTCTCTGCTCGCTCATAGCCATCTTGGATGAGAACATCACTGTCAGACACTCCTGAGGAAGAATCCTCATCCTCATCATCCTCCTGGAAGAAAAGGCCAGAACACTGCTGAGATGTCTGCTACCCACAATACAGGCTGTAGCATCTCCAGCATCACGGTTTCGCTTCCAGACACTCAAAGGAAGGTCCCAATCAAGGACAGGACTTGCAAACAAAGGCAACAAGCCCAGGCCTGGGGTGCTGTGCAGAGCAGAAGGGGCAGAGCAGGCTGAAGTGAGTGACAGGCTCTGCTGTCCACCCCTAGGTCATGCACAGTGTCTGATTCATGCAGTGATACATGGTAGAAGGAAGTTAGGCCCTCCTGGCAGATAAACAAAATGTAATTGTAGCTGGTCTTGGGTGGTGAAAGCGGAGAGGTCTGGCTCCTGACTCCCACCCACTAACAGCAGGGAGGGCAGGCTGGGCAGTGACTGGCTGGAGAGCAGCCCTGAGGAGAGGCCCCGTCCCTGGAGGTGTTTAAGCCCAGGCTGGATGAGGCTCTGGCCAGGCTCTGGCCTGCCCATGGCAGGGGGTTGGAACTAGACGATCCTTGTAGTCCCTTCCAACCCTGACTGATACTATGATACCATGACCTCAAGCAGTGCAACCACAGTATCACAAAGGTTGGAAGAGACCTCGAAGATCATCGAGTCCAACCAACTCTGCCTCACACTGATCCAGAAAAGCCACTAAAGGCAGGATCCAAAAAAATCCCCAAGGCAGTTCTACAGCAAGGACATACTTCAGGAGTGTCCATTCCCTGGGAGACAGCCCAAGTGACAGCAAGAACATCCAGCCTGTCCCAGTTAAATGACCTGAGATCAGCAAGGATTTACAGCCCTCAGCACACTCCAAATGGCACCAATATATTGGCTGCCACCTCTCCACGTTCCAAGCAGTGCTTCTGGGCAAGGAGAGCACAATCAGGAAGAAATGTGAACAGCACAAGAGATTTCTCAAAGCAGGAGCAGAAAATCCTGTCTTTAATGAGCAACCCCACAGGGAACTAACAGCAGTATTTTAGGTGGCAAAGTTAAGTACAGGAGAAATTTATTCCTTTAGAGTGCCTAATGAGGCAAGGCAAAAAGATACAAGGGAATCTCAGGCAAGCCCTGCAGGATAAAAGAACAAGGGGAAAATGGAAAACTGAGAACTGAACCCCACACAAACCTTGTGTTTTTCCATTCTCTTCCATCTCAGCTGGGCATTTGCAGCAGCCATGGCTTCCACCACAAAGGTTGTGGTCATATAGCTAGAGAGAGAGAGAGAATCCATTGATATCCATAACAGTCAAGAACTGCCACTGATGGGAGATGGAGAATTATCCCCAGCTGTTTGTAGAAACAAACCAACCAACCAACCAAAACAACCCTTCAGCAGCTCCCCACACACCCAGTGTGCTGTTGGTGCAATGTTTCATCTCAGTTTGCTGCTCCCTTCTGCTCCTGAGATTCATGTGTTCAAGCAGAACACAAAATACAGCAAAACATAACATGCCTTCAGATGTAAGGCAGCACTTCAGCTATCTGGAAGGCACCTTCCTGGTGCTTCTGTGGGTAAGCAAGCAAGAGGACTATGCCCTTGGCTAGAAAGCAAGTTTCCTTCCTCTTTTTAGGGCCTAGGAGAAGCACAGCACTATTGTAAAACTTATCTATTAGGGCCTGTGGCAAAGGCACTTATGGTCCCTTACAGGATCTTACAGCATCAGAAGCAAAGCAACAGTACAAGACCAAGGAGCAGATCACATCTGCATGCAAACAGACTTTGCTGAAGGCCATGGAAATGCTGTCCAGGAAGGGAGTGAGAGCCACTGATGGAAAGAAAATCAAACTCAGGTAAAAATCAGTCCTGTTATAAAAAAAACACACCCTACAACAGCGAACAACCCAACCTCCAATCAATCTTACTTAAGGCTTTAAAGTGGCTTCTCACAGCTTCAGGAAGGGGACTCACTTACCAATTAAAAGCAGGAAGCCCTGTCCTGAGCCCTGTGTAGCAATTTCCCCCTGGACTCTTCATGCACCAAAGGGTTCCCCCAGTGAGCACGAGGAAGTCACGAGCACCAGAACAAAAGCAGCAGGGCAAGGGAGCTGCCTGGGCATGAAGCACTTTGAGCTGTGCCTTCCCAGTTTAAACCAGTGCAGTTTTGGTTTGCTGGTTGATGCTCTTCTACTGACCTTGAAGGATTGCCTGCTGGGGCTGAGTTTCATGTGGTGAATTTACACTTTTAAACTAATGTATGCAAAAGGAGTTGCCTCCAAAGCCCCCAGTGACCGAAACTCCCACACCGGTCTCTTCTCCCAGGCAACCAGCACCAGAACAAGAGGACACAGTCTCAAGCTGCACCAGGGGAGGTTCAGACTGGATGTTAGGAAGAAGTTCTACACAGAGAGAGTGATTGCCCATTGGAATGTGCTGCCCAGGGAGGTGGTGGAGTCACCATCACTGGAGGTGTTTAGGAGGTGACTTGATAGGGTGCTTGGTTGCATGGCTCAGTTGATTAGGTGGTGTTGGATGATAGGTTGGACTCGATGATCTTGAAGGTCTCTTCCAACCTGGTTTATTCTATTCTAATTAATGATAACCTAAGGCTTTGCAGCACACAGCTTTGAGGTGGGGAACTCCTAAGCATTGCTACAGTCAGTCCTATGCCCCTGGGTCCAGCAGCACCTAAGAGATTCCAAAAACACTGCCTCCAAATCAAGGGCACGTTCTGGCTGACCCAGCTGGTTACTGACAAGAAAGGAACCTCTCAGTGCCACTCCTACAAACAGCAGGAATGGATTTTGGTTTATTTGATTTTAGAACTAAGCAAGAAGCAAGCAGGGATTCACAGCCTGTCAGAATTATTATTCCATTGATAGCAACTTAGACATCAGTGCTGTATCTGCAGCCTCCAGCTCCACCTGCTGCTGCAGCAGGGAGACATCTGGGCAGAAGCTCCTGGTGAGCCAGTGTGGACATCACAGAGGCCAGCTCCAAGGTCCTGAGCAGCAAAGGTGTGGGGTTCAGTAAGAAACGCCTGGCTACATAGTGATTTGTTTTCCTGATACTTGCAGCAGGCCAGAGCACTGCTGGAAGCCAGGAGAAAGTGAAACACAACAGGTCTGCAGCACACCTGCACCTCACAAAGCAGAGAAACAGCCACCTGTCACCTGGTTAGTGTATGAATCACAGAATTGCTTTGGTTGGAAAAGACCTCTGAGGAGGTCTTGATGAACTGATCCAGGACAGAAACAAGCATGGGATGTATCCACAGCAAGGAGAGAGCAAAGAAAAAAGGAAGAGAAAGGTCCCAGAAGCCTCCAGACTGGAGAAAAAAACCTGTCCCATAAGTCAGGAAATGGGATGGGATGGGATAGAATAAACCAGGTTGGAAAATACCATTGAAGTCATCAAGTCCAACCTGTCACCCAACACCATCTAATCAACTAAACCATGGCACCAAGTGTCTCATCCAGTATCTTCTTAGACATCTCCAGTGATGGTGACTCCACCACCTCCCTGGGCAGCACATTCCAATGGCCAATCTCTCTTGCTGGGAAGAACTTCTTCCTAACATCCAGCCTAAACCTCCCCTGGTGCAGCTTGAGACTGTGTCCTCTTGTTCTGGTGCTGGGTGCCTGGCAGAAGAAACCAACCCCTGCCTGGCTACAACCTCCCTTCAGGTAGTTGTAGAGAGCAGTAAGGTCTAAAAGGATGTAGCACTCAAAACACATCCCTCCAAATAAGGTCCACAGGCAACATGAGTGCAGAGACCAAAGCCCAAGCAGCAGCAGTGGGATCTGGTTACCCAGAAAACCAGGAAACTCTTAGCACTGTCCTTGCAGTCCCACCCACCCAACCCCCACCTGAAGGCACAGACTCATGTCCTACCTCATAAACCCCAGGAACATCAGGAGAACGAGGCTGACAAGCCACCCTGCTGTTGCAAAGGCCTTTGGCATGGTCAGTGCTCCTGTTCCAACGATGAGGTTGAACATGTAAACCAGACCAACCTGCAAAGAGCCACACAACCCAATGTGAATGCTTGCAGCCACGTCAGGGAGAGAATCCATGGAATCATTTTGCTTGGAAAAGACCTTTGAGATGATCAAGTTCAACCATTAATCCAACACTACCAAGTCTGCTGCTAAACCATGTCCCTCAGCACATCTACATGGCTTTTAAGTATCTCCAAGGATGATGATTCAACCACTGCCCTGGGCAGCCTGTTCCAGGGCTTAAGAACCCTTTCACTGAAGGATTCTTTCCTAATGTCCAATCTAAAATGCCTCTGGCACAACTGCTTCTTCTTGTCCCATCACTTGTCACCTGGGAGAAGAGACCAACCTCCACCTGGCTCCAACAACCTTTCAGAGAGCCAGAAGGTCTCTCCTCAGCTTCCTTCTCTCCAGGCTGAACAACCTCAGTTCCCTCAGCTGCTCCTCACCAGTCCTGGTCTCCAGATCCTTCACCAGCTTTGGTGCCCTTCCCCAGTCATGCTCCAGCACCTAAATGTCCTTCTGTAGCGAGAGGCCCAAAAGTGTATCCGAGGTGTGGCCCTCAACAGGGCTGAGTACAGGGCAGGGGGTGGTCTGCTCTCTAGTCCTGCTGACCACACTGTTGTTGATTACAGGCCAGCACACCTCACATCAATACAGACTTAAGAGAAATCTTCCAGCAAGCAGGGTGGGAGTAGGTCCATGCTAGAAATAAACACAGGAGGGGACTGATAGCCAAAGAGCAGGAAGTCAGCATCAGCACATTGCTGGAGAAATTGACATTCCTCTCCATTCTTCTAATTAACCCACACTGTGTGCTGGAGCCTCTCCCTATTTTCTGCCCTGAACCTAAGTAGTTATGAATATGTCCACAGGCTACCTTTCAGAATCTCCTGTTCTTTAGGGCTTAGTTAAGCAAGCAGAAACTATCCAAACAGAATTCCAAGTCAGAGGACATTCTGAAGAAGAGAATTTCTTTCTGGAAGGAAAAGGACTTTATTCTCTCTGTCAGTCAGCTTTTTTTCTGCCCAGGGGTAAATGATAACCTGGACAAAACCACTCTAGACCACAAGATCCAGGTCAAAAATTGCCCTGAAGTTGGTTTGGCTTTTTTTCTTTAGACACATCAGAGTCCCTCCAGAGGGGAATCAGTGAAGAACTGTGTCTAAGTAGACTTTCTGGGTGTGGAACAATTAAGATGAGGAGAAGTATTCCCCAGAGACCCCATAAGCACTCCTGCCCTTCCTTCTCTGACGTAAGCACAGCGAATTCATCTTTTGATGAGCCTCCCAGGACAGTAACAAAAACAATAAAAGACTAAAACCAGCCATTGCAGCTTCCAGGAAAGTTATTTCCCTGCAGCTGGCAGAGCTGTCATTCCCCAAGCACAACTCACATGCCCAGGGCCATCAGATACTTGAAAAAATAAAAAGCCTCCAGTGATTTTCCTTGACTTGGGTCAAGTAGGCAGAGCAGAGAATGGTGTCCATGTCTTCAGCCTGGCCAGGCATCCTCAGGGATAGCAGAGAAAGTATGGATGGATACAGAACTGGCTTGATGGCCGCACCCAAAGAGTGGCTGTCAATGGGTCCATGTCCCAGTGGAGGCCAGGGACAAGCAGAGTTCCTCAGGGATCAGTCCTGGGACCTGTCTTGTTCAACATCTTTGTGGATGCCATGGACAGTGGCATCGAGTGCACCCTCAGCAAGGTTGCTGATGACACCAAGCTGTGTGGTGCAGCAGACAGGCTGGAGGGAAGGGATCCATCCAGAGGGACCTGGACAGGCTGGAGAGGTGGGCACAAGCCAACCTCAGGAGCTTCAACAAGACCAAGGGCAGGGTCCTGCATCTGGGTCGAGGCAATCCCAGGCACAAATCCAGGCTGGGCAGGGACTGGCTGGAGAGCAGCCCTGAGGACAGAGACTTGGGGGTGCTGGGGAGGAGAAGCTCAACAGGAGCTCTCAATGTGCACTTGCAGCACACAAAGCCAATCAGATCCTGGGCTGCATAGGGAGAAGTGTGGCCAGCAGGTCAAGGGAGGTGATTCTTCCCCTCTACTCAGCCCTGGTGAGACCCCACCTGGAGTACTGCCTCCAGTTCTGGAGCCCCTATTACAGGAGGGATGTGGACGTGCTGGAGCATGTCCAGAGAAGGGCCACGAGGATGATCAGAGGGCTGGAGCACCTCTCCTATGAGGACAGACTGAAGGAGTTGGGGCTGTTCAGTCTGGAGAAGAGAAGGCTCCCAGGTGACCTCATTGTGGCCTTCCAGTATCTGAAGGGGGCCTACAGGAAGGCTGGGGAGGGACTTCTCAGGCTCTCAGGTAGTTATAGGACTAGGGGGAATGGAATGAAGCTGGAGGTGGGGAGATTCAGGCTAGATGTGAGGAAGAAGTTCTTCCCCATGAGAGTGGTGAAGCCATGGAATAGGTTATCCAGGGAGGTGGTTGAGGCCCTGTCCCTGGAGGTGTTTAAGCCCAGGCTGGACGAGGCTCTGGCCAGCCTGATCTAGTGTGGGGTGTCCCTGCCCCTGGCAGGGGGTTGGAACTAGCTGATCCTTGTGGTCCCTTCCAACCCTAACTGATTCTATGATTCTAAAGCCAGAGCCTTTGAGGTTAGGCTCCAGGAAACTCATGCAATAATGTAAGAGCAGGTGACACTAATCCTGCAGGGTCCAGACGTCCCACTTACTGTCCTGCTCTCCATTTTCTCAGTTGTGGCCTGTTTCTGCAGCCTAACAGCCATTTGTTCTCAATTCAATCACTGGCACAGGGATGAAAGTTTTGAAGCTTTTAGAAGCCACTATTGTTGGCCTGAGTAATGACTTCACTTCAGACAAAAAGCCCAACCCAACAGCATGTTTGCAAGGTGCTGTTTTTAAATGCTGACATTCTGTGAGTGCTTGTGGCTGGGAAAAATCAGCATTCCCAGCAAGAGAGGGAAGCAGTAACTGGCACTGCAGTTTCTCAGGACACCACATTACAAGGAAGAAACACCTCAGGTGCTGATTTTTTAAGTGAAGTGGTTCAAAACAAAAATACCACAACAGCCACAAATGAGTGGCCTTGAAGGAATTCAGGAGAGGTTATAATGAAGTGAAAAGAGAAGCAAAGATAGTTTCACCGTGACCATTCTGCTTAATGCAGTTTCACTTGACAATTTGGGTTGATCAAGACATTAGGAGACTGTAAGGAAAGTGTATAGAAGGATGCAAGAGTTGGTGTGGGGCATGAAGCTGTCTTTAACACTCTTACAACTATACCTTAAGTGGAAGTCATCCCTTTACATTACAGAATGGGATCTGTGATGTGAAAAACACTCCATCAACTACAAGTATGAGGCATTCTGAAGCACCATTGGACCCCCATCATCTCTTGAACTGATGAGATTATGTCCATGGGAAAGGAGGAAGTGAAAACAGTGCTGAGAGAAGAGGATTTGGAAAAGCCACGTGAGCAAAGCCACAAACAGTAGTACTTACATAGGGAGAGTAAAGCTCTCCTGTGTCAGTGATGCCACCTGCCATGTTGAAGATGGTGGGGAGGCCCAGAGGGGAGCAAGGAGGGTGTTTTCAGAGAATGTTTTCAACTTCTGTTGCCTTTAACCTAGAAAAAGATCATAAAGTTGTGTGAGCTTTGGCAGAAAGAGAAGGAACTCACAAGTCAGCTTTTGCATGTGGCTCTTCTGGTTACTTGAACAGCAAGGGATTTCAAGCAGGACCTTGCACCTTGGGACAGATGGACCCCACTTGGTTCAATACTCTGTGTAAAGAGTTCCCTTGCCTGTAAAACAAGTTTGAAAGTAACCAAAAGGCCTTTTACAGCATGGATTTCCAAACCTCACCTTCCCCAAACAGCCAGAGGGGCCCTTTCAGACACTGAAACCTCAAGAGGAAAGCTGCCAGCCTTGAGGATGAGCTCATTCTGCTGCTTCAGGCAGCTACTACTCTTAATGAGCACGTGCCTGCTGCAAGTCAGAGCAGTAACAAAAACTGGCTACAGAGCCTCCTCATAACACAGCAATTAAAATATTGAACCTATCAAAACCAAAAACCACCACCAAACCCACAAAAACACCCCCAAGGTTTGTTACATGGGCCAAGGTTTCCCAAGCAGAATTATTTGGAGATGTTGACATTGGATTTCATGAAAAACAGCTGAGGGGAGTGGGGCTGTTCAGCCTGGAGAGGAGGAGGCTGAGGAGAAACCCTTTGGCTCTCCAAAACTCCCTGAAAGGAGGTTGGAGTGACGTGTGTGTTGGTCTCTTCTCCCACGGAAGGAGCGATAAGACAAGAGGAAACAGCCTCAAGTTGTGCCAGGGGAGGTTTAGGTTGGACGTTAGGAGAAACTTCTTCACTGAAAGGGTTTTCAAAGACTGGAACAGGCTCCCCAGGAAGGTGGGCAAATCCCCATCCCCTAACTGTGCCTTTTAGACACAGAGATGTGGTGCTGAGGGACATGGTTTAGCACCAGACTTGGTACAGCTAGAGACTGGGCAGACTCAATAATTTTAGAGGGTTTTTTCCACCTGCAATGATTCTCTGATCTTATTCTATGTCTCTCTCAGGAAAACTTTGGGGGAGAAGGAAAACCCAAGCCTTTTGGAGTCAATAAACAAGAGATGAATTGCCTAAGTGCTTTATCAAGTTCCCTCATACTTTTACATGTGCTCCTACTTCACCAGTACCGACTGGGACAAGTCATCAGCACAAACTTCCCAAGCTGAGTGCACCATGCAGAAACCTAAAGGGTTTCTCAGCTTCCACATCCATGCCAGACGACTGAAATCCAAGGGGCAGCACAGTAGCCTGCTGTGGGCACAGAGTGGCGCTTGGAAGAATAGGCCAAACACCTTTTAGAACAGACCAAGACCCAAGTCACTAAAGCCGAGCTTAACAAGCCAAGAGAAAACAGCAGGGCTAGGGGCACGCTAACAGACCCCTACGGACACAGCCAGGGCATGTCTGCTGAAGCAGGGGACCCACCCCAGCCCGGGAGGAGCCCTGCCCCAGGGCACACAACTTGCCAAGGCCTCCAGAGCTCCGCGGGGGCCTGCCCCACAGCTAGCAGGGCTGCTCGCCCAACCTGCCCACCCCGGGAAACCCTCCCGGCCACAGAGAAGCCCCTCACAAGACGGACAGCACCCCGCCACCACTTACAACTCCCATGGCCGTGCCGCCCTGGCGGTGCCTTGTCTCCCCCAAGCACCCTCACCCCACACCGAGCCCCCTCCCCAGGCCTCACTCTGCGCCGCCCGGCGGACCCCTCTCCAAAGCTCAACCCACCCCCCCTCTCCTAGACCCCACCTTCTGGTGCCGCGTCCACCCCGCCTCGCCCCACAGGCGCCCCCCGGCACCTCACCGGCGGCGGCGCGTGCCGGCGGCCCCGCCTCCCTCATCGCGCGCTGCGCAGGGCGCACGCGCCGCTCCCCGCGGGCACTCTTCCGCACAAGTGACCGGCTCCCGGAGAGGGGAACGGCGAAGGCTCCGGACTGTCATTGGATATCGGATTCACGTGAGGGCCGGACGGGGCGGGGATAGGCTGGGGCGGGGTGATGACGCAGCACAGGGCGGGGTAGGAGAGCTGCTAGGCCTCTGCGCATGCGCAGAAGAGCGACGCGGCAGGTAGCGCTTCTCTCGCGGTGCCGGTGCTGCCCCCTCCAGCCCCCGATCTCCCCTCAGGGCCCTGGGTACCCCCTCCTGTACTGGATCTCCGCTCGGGTCCCGGTTTCGCCTCAGGCCTGCATCGCTCCTTAGGCCCCGGAGTTCCCCGCAGGCTTAGATCGCTCATTGGGCCCTGAATCTCCCCTCAGAACCTGGATCGTGCCTCAGGTCCCTGTTTCCCCAAGGTCCTGGGATGTCCCCGAGGCATGAGGTGTGTCGGACTCTTCCACCAGCACTTGGGTCATGGAAGTGTTAAGTGTCCTCTGTCAGGGTAGTCTGCTAGCCGCTTTTGGGCCTCCGAGGACAGCTGGCACAGATACAGGCCTGGATGGAGGGGCCAAGGGGTTGCGGGAAACTTGTTGCAGGGTATACTGGTGTGAGCTGGGGCCTGTCCGCACTGAGAGCAGCTGCCTCTGGCTCTCGAAGGGCTCTCCAAGGGTGCTTGGCCTCGCGGGATGCGAAGTGAGGTGTTTGATCTCTCTGGCAGTGCAGAAGCCATGAAGATTAACCAGAACACTGTGCTGCAAGGACAGAGGGTGACCCTGGTGCCATACACTTCTGCACACGTGCCCCGGTACGTGGCTAATGTCCTGCACTGATACTCTATACTGACCTATTTCTCTTTTTAAAGGGAGTGTGGTGTTGGGTGTTGGCTTGATGGCTGCAGGGCACTCTTCTTCCTGGGAACTGCATAGCAGAAGGAGCTCTCCTAGATGAACCATCAGTTTTGTCCTCTGTGCCTGGGCAGCAGACATCCCTGGCAGGTCTGTGCTCTTTGCCAGGTCTGCTGACAAAGAGAACATTGTGCTGCTGTGTACCCACAGGAAGGGAAATACCTGGCTGTGAATGAACTGCCAACAGTTCTCTTGTTCTGTCATGTCTTTCTCTAATGACTATGAAAGAGCAAAACTTCAGTGTGCAAAACCAGATGGATGTTTGGTAAATTAGAAGCAGGAGTGCAGACAGTTTGTAAAGTGCTGGCCTGGCCAGCTGCAGCCTCAGCACGGAGAGGCCAGTATTAGTCATTTTGTCAGTGCCTGGGGGATGCTGTATCAATCTCAGTCAGGATGGAATGTACCAGAATTCAATTTTAAAAACATTAAGTTTGCTTCAGGCATTATTCAGACAAAGCTATGGGATGGAAAAGCTGTTAAATTGCCATGGAGAACACAAATACCTTTGTTAGGTGAGAGAGAGGCTTGTGGTTACTTTGAAATTGCTATGAATATGGTATTGGTGTGAGTCCAGGCTGGGGGATGAGTGGATGGAGAGCAGCCCTGTGGAGGAGGGGATGCTGGTGGGTGAAAAGCTGAACATGAACTGGCACTGTGCACTCCCAGCCCAGGACCAGCCATGTCGTGGTCTGATCCCCAGCAGTGTGGGCAGCAGGTGAAGGGAAGGGATTCTACCCTTCTGCTCCACTCTGCTGAGACCCCCACCTGCAGTGATATGTCCAGATCTGGAGTCCTCAACACAGAAGAAACATGGACCTGTTGGAGCAGGGCCAGAGGAGGCCACAGCAATGATGGATGAGATGGAACCCCTCTGTTGTGAGGCCAGGCTGAGAGAGTTGGGGTTGTTCAGCCTGGAGAAGAGAAGGTGCCAGGGAGACCTTCCTGTGGCCTTTCAGCACTCCAGGGAGACCTTCCTGTAGCCTTTCAGCACTCCAGGGAGACCTTCCTGTGGCCTTTCAGCACTCCAGGGAGACCTTCCTGTGGCCTTTCAGCACTCCAGGGAGACCTTCCTGTGGCCTTTCAGCACTCCAGGGAGACCTTGCTGTGGCCTTTCAGTTCTTAAAGGGGCAAATCAGAAAGTTGGGGACAGACTTTTTAGCAGGTCCTCTTGTGACAGGACAAAGGGTGATGGTTTGAAACTAAAAGAGGGAGATTGAGACTAGAGAGAAGGAAGGAATTTTTTTACACTGAGGATGATGAGACCCTGGCCCAGGTTACCCAGGGAGGTGGGAGATGCCCATTCCATGAAACCATTGCAGGTCAGATTATCTGGGGCTGTGAGCATCCTGCTCTAGTTGTAGATGTCTGCTGACTGCAGGGGGGTTGGACTGAAGGAGCTTTAAAGGTCCCTTCCTACCCAAATCATTCTATGGTTCTGTGAACACCAGGTGGGTGTTTCCCACACTGGAGTGTGACAGGCTGACCCTCAGAGCTCTTGTGGAGGTCAGGCTGTGGTGCTGTATCTCACACTCTGGTCTGGTTCTGGGTCCCCTTGTCAGGTACCACGAGTGGATGCAGTCGGAGGAGCTGCAGCGCCTGACGGCCTCGGAGCCACTCAGCCTGGAGCAGGAGTATGAGATGCAGCGCAGCTGGAGGGATGACACAGACAGTGAGCATCTCAAGCCTTCTCTGAAGGGGGGTGGGGGTGCTCAGCAGGTTTCTTCTGCCCTATAAAGGACCCACAATGGGCTGAGGCACCTGGTGAGTTGGTTCTGCTTGCTGAAACGAGGGAGATGTGAGACCTTCTACAACAGTAGCTTCAAACCAGCTTGCTGCTTACAGCTGCTCAGGGAAGTGGGGGATGTCCAGGGCTGTTGGTGTCCATTTGCTGCAGCTTTTTCAAAGATTACAGGAATTTACCTCCCACAGTGTTATCTGCTGAGCTGCTGCTGCAGAGTCAACACCTCCCCTCCGTGTCTGATCACCATAAAAAGGTGGAGGGGGCTGTAATTCGCTTGGAGACATCAAATGACTTTACAGTGACCTGCTGGAGGTGTGTTAGCGAATCCCTTCCCTGTCTCCTAGAGGTGATGAATCACTGCCCATAAAAGCCTGCTAGGAATGTGGTGAGCCAGGAAATGCTGAGGTTAGCAAAGACCTCAGCCTGGGGCTTTTGTCTTTGCTGGCATTAAAAGCCCTGCTCAAAGCAGCAGTGATACAGACTGGGTGAATCACTGGGGCTCAGGCTCTTGGGCCCAAGCAATGTGTGCTCCAACCTGAGCAGTGGTTGTTCCTTGCCCAAACTTGCTGCCCAAGAGGCAGGGAGACCTCAGACATGGGATGGAAGCTTTGGTATTTCTTAAATGCACTGTTTCCAGTCTTGGTGTCTACATCACCCTCACATTTCTTACATTTCTGTGGATGGGAGCAGGCACACATGGTTTGTGAAGCTCAGTTGTTTGCTCTTCCTCACTGCTAACCCCTGGCAGCCATTGCTCTGTCCATCCCATGCTTTGAATTTCATCCCTCAGTAATTTGTGGGTTATTCCCTGCATGCCTTGAACATGCTGCCCTGTTTCTGTTTCCCCAGAGTGCACCTTCATCGTGCTGGACAGGGAGCAGTGGCATGGGCAGGACCAGGACTGCATGGTGGGGGACGTCAACCTCTTCCTCACTGACCCTGAGGATCCCACTTTGGCCGAGGTTGAAATCATGATTGCAGGTCATGTTCTGCTTCATGGCTTGGACCTTTGTCACTGTGGCTAAAGCCAGCTGCAGACAGATGTTGTATTTAGCCCTGATCAGTGTTCTGTGCTGGTCCAGGCCACAGCCTCTTCTGGAGAGGGCCCACCATGGCTGCTCTGTCTGGCCTGACTGGATGCTGATTTTGTTGCTCTCTCTCTCAGAACCTGGCTACCGTGGCAGAGGGTTTGGCAAGGAGGCAACACTGATGATGATGTCCTATGGTAAGGGTGGCTCAGTGCCAGGGAATGGCAGCACAATGGGGACATGATCTAGAAACAGTTATCCTGGTGATACAGACAGGGCAGCAAGGCATGTTTCTGCCCCAGAAACTGGAGTCCTGTGCTTCCAGGGAGGAGCAGGTGAAAGAAACACTTCTCCTTCTGGATTTTGTGATTTAACAGGAGTGAGAAACCTGGGGATCACCAAATTTGAGGCTAAGATTGGTCAGGAGAACGAAGCCAGTATCTGCCTGTTCAAAAAGCTCCATTTTAAGGAGGTACCAGCCCACCTTGTACCCAGTCAACATGATCAACCTGTGGCCTGTGCCTGAGTTGGTTTCCCTGTCTGTGCTGCAGGTTGCTGCCAACAGTGTTTTCCAAGAGGTGACACTGAGGCTGGATGTCACTGACCAGGAAAGAAGGTGGCTTCTGGAACAGACAAACCACGTGGAGGAGAAGAACTACACAGAACCGAAGCTGCCAGCTGGGGTGCTGGAGAGCTGAGAGGCACAAGCTTGGTTTCCAGGGAGGAGCTGGACGCTGTGGCGAGGGCTGGGTGTGGAGGACACCAGCCTCTTGACTGTTTTCCCCTGTCTCCTTTGGGTACTTGGGCTTCTTGTCAACTTTGCACCTTGTCGCAGCAGCCAGGATGGCTGCCTGAAATTTGGCCCTGGAGAACAGCTGCTAATTCACAGGCTTGGCAAGAAATGACTTTAACTTGTTCCAGCAGAGCCTAGAATTTCCAGCAGTTAGTGATTCTTGGGTGCCACCAGTTTCTGGAGAAGCAGCACCCACTGTTCTTTCTCCCATTGCCCTTCCAGCAGGACTCAGCAGCTTAACAGAAGCAGTTCTCAGCATGCTGGTAGCTCAGTCTGTTTTCTCCTGAATAAAAAAAGTGACAAAGGTCTGAGGTGCCCAAGCAGTCTGAGAGCAGTGGGGCTTGGCTGCTTGCTTTGGCCACCTAAAGGGTGATGACCAGTTGAGAAGGATAGTTAAGGACTCTTTGAGCCTTCTTTGGAGCCTCTTTGAGGCCTTTTGGTACCTGAGGGGGCCTACAAGAAAGCTGGGGAGGGAGTTTTACAAGGGCTTGTAGTGATAGGATGAGGGGGAATGGCTTTAAGATGGAACAGGAAAGATTTAGACTGGAGATTAGGAAGAAATTCTTCAGTGAGGGTGGTGAGACACTGGAACAGGTTGCTCAGGAAGGTTGTGGATGCCTCCTCCCTGGAAGTGTTCAGGGTCAGGGTGGATGAGGCCTTGAGCAACCTGGGCTGGTGGGAGGTGTCCCTGCCCATGGCAGAGGGGTTGGAACCGGATGATCTTTAAAGTCTCTCCCAACCCAACCCATTCTATGTTTCTAGGGTGTGGGGGATTGCAGGGGGCTGGAAGTAAGAAGCCAAGGTGGGGGTGAACCCAAAATGGTTGTTTTCTGGAGCAGAGCCTTACCTCAATTGCTGTGGAGCAAGGGGGCTGCTGAGAACCCCCTCAAGTCTCAAGGCCATGTGGTGGAGCTGAAAACCTCATTCCATCGATGGAGTGATGTTGCACCTCATTTTGCCAGCCTGCTGTCATGAAAATGAGGGGGATCTCACAGCTGAAAGAAGTCCAGAGAGTGTTCCCCTGTTTCAAGGAGCTCAAGGCTTGCACTGCTGAGCCTGGGGCTCCATTTGCTGCTCTGCAGGAGGATAAATGAGGGCAGGAACCTCTCTTACTTAGACAGTACATTTGAGGCAGGAGCTGTGACAGATCTGTGACTGCAGAAGAGGCACTTGCCTGTCTCCCACTGGCCAGACTTTTCAATGCAATTACTCAGCCTGCCCTTCCCTGCCCTCCACAGCAGGGGAGCCTGCTCTGAGGAGAGGACAGAAGGTGGAAAGGCCAACTGCCAATCCTCTCTCTTCCCACTGTCACAGCAGCCCTGATGGCTAATTCTAGGGCAGAAATTAATTTGTTCAGTCACACAACATCAGGTAACAGCTTTCAGATTTACCCAGGGATGTTTCTATCACTGTGG
Source organism: Picus viridis (assembly GCA_033816785.1). Classification (NCBI taxonomy): domain Eukaryota; kingdom Metazoa; phylum Chordata; class Aves; order Piciformes; family Picidae; genus Picus; species Picus viridis. Next base: position 18,539,275 of record CM066597.1, read on the forward strand.
TGTATTTTAGGGGTGCTGTGCCTCTGTTTTTAGGGCCTGGGGACTTTAGTTTTCCAGTTCTGGTTAATTAATCAGTCCTCTGACTGACATTAAAACCAAGCATAGGAACAGTGTGCCATGGTATTTTAACCAAGTGTTTAGCATGGATTTAGTTGTAGCAAAAGCTTTGTGTGGTGGTGCTAAAGTGAAGAGTAACTCACCTTCCAGCTGGGATTACCATGATGAGGGCTGCTAATCCCTGTGTTCCTCATCACCTGCTGGAGGCAGGGATGTGTTTGACCCCCGCCCGGGACCTGCATGGTGAGCTGCTGGCTCCAAGCATCTTCCCTGCAGCCTTTCATCCCTCTGCCAGAGGAGCAAGGTCAGGCTGGCAGGAGAGATGGAGCAGGGCAGGGATCCTAAAAAGCAGCTAAGGTGGGAAAAAAATAATTCCTCTTAACCTTTGCTGCCAGGGCTGAGGGGGGCAGCCCCAGCCCCGCTGTGGTTCCCAGTACCCAGCTGGTTGCTGTGGAGCCGGCGAGTGCCCTGCGTGGCATCCCCGGTCCCCCAGCAACGCCGGCACTCCCCTGGCACTCCCCCGCCTCCGGGGGCTGGGAAAAGCCTTTGCCCTGGCAACTCAAAACAAAGTTAGGTCTGTCCCAGAGCCACAGCCCTCCCCCAAGCTAGGCTCAACCAGGGTTCCCACAGGGAGCCAGTCCCCAGCCCGTTCTGACTGGGCGAAAAGGCAAATGCTGCTCCTGGGACACACCGGGTGCCCCCCACTCCTGCCCTGCATGGGCAACCCCAGCCCAGGCAGGGAGAACCCTTGGTTGCCCCCTGGGGATGTAGCTTTGGAGCATCCTCCAAGTTGAAATGGGCTGCCCCAGCAGGGAGTGACAGCCTGCATGTCCCCCACAGGTGAATGGCGTTGTCACTTGGTTGTCATTAGAGTTGCACACTCACCTGCTCAGGTAGAGAAGCTTGTCCGGGGTTTGGAACAGGAAACGAGCATGCAGAAGGGCTGGAAGTGAAGATGTCAGGGGCAGAGGCTAGGGCTGCAGACCCACAGCAGTCCACAGCCACCACTGGAACCACAGCCCTGCCTTGTCCTTGGGAAGCCACCCTCCCTGGTGCAGCCATGCTGCCAACCAGCCTGGGCCCACTGAGCCACAGTGGCTTAAAAACAGCCTTGGGGAGCAGGCAGGGTGGCTTGAGGTGCAACCAGGATGCAACCTGGGGAAGGGTTGGGGTGAACCCGAGTGCCAAGAGGGGCTGGGGAGACATTTGGATTGCACCTGGCAGAGCTGCTATCATCCTCCAGCCTGGGCAGCAGAGACAGATTAAAGCCTTGCACCACCCCCCACCCCCTGCACTTCCCAGGGGATTTAATCCCCTCTAATCACCCTGTGGCATTAACCCACACTAGGACCAGCCGGTCCCTCCCTGACCCCGTTCCCTCAGTCTGTTCCACACCAGGTGCTGAGGGACACCCAAAGCAGCTCCAGTGTCCCTGGCACGGGGAGAGTGTGAAAGCCTCTTCTCAGCCCCTCCATGGCACAGTGTGCCCCCCGGGGGAGCCTCTGCATGCCCTCGGGCTTCGAAAGGATTGAGCCTTAACCCAGACACGTGAAGTCAGGAAGGTTTATTCCAGTAAACAGAATTTCTCTTGAGCTGGACAGTAAAACACCACCCTCACACAGAACCAAAACAGCCACAGGAAGAATTTCCACAAAGTACATTAAAAAAAAACCAAAAACACAAACAACAAACAAACAAAAAAAGAAACAAAGAAACAACAACAACCAAAAAAGGAAACAAACCCAAAAAAGTGTGATTGGAAAACTCCTACTTCAGAAGAGAAAGCCCCAAAAGTCTATTGAGAAGCCTTTAAAATAAAGTGTTGGATTCAAACCCTGATCAGCTCCCTCTAGGAGGGAGTGGGAGCAGAGGAGATGATTTATTGCTTGCTGTGCTGGCTCCAGACACCCTCTCTCTTCCCAAAAATAGCCCCCACCACCGAGGGCAGGGTGCTGGGGGCTTCCCTGCTGCACTGGGCACCCACGTCCCTCCTTGCAGCTCTTGAAGGGGCCAAGGGACAGGGTCAGCATGGACGGAGCTTGCCAGGTGAGGGTCAAAACCCCCCAGGAAGGAATGGCTGTGGTTGGTGGCTGGGTAGGGAAGAGTTGCTAAAAGTCACTAAAAGCCTCAAGTTTTGCAGTTAAAGGGCAATTTGGCAGGGGAGGGGGCTCAAATGGAGATGGAGTTTGGGGACAGCCAGGGAACAGCAGGGATCAGAGGTGTTGGGCCTCCCCAAATCCTTGATCCCTCACCCTAAGCCCCTGTTTGTGCCTACCAAGGTGTGCAGGGCTTCAAGGCAGGGCTGGAGGAGCACCCTAGAGATAGGTCCACGGGAGGGGGCACCCCCAGAAGACCCCAGGCTCTCTCTAGCCTAAAAGCACCACCCAGGACCCCGCTGCAGGGATACTCGCTGGCCACCGAGCTGCTGGGAGTCCATGGTGGGGACAAGGAGGATGCAGAAGAGTTGGGTGCAAGGCTGGGGGTGGGGGAGGGAGTGGGGGGCAATGGACCCTTTCCCCCACCCCAGGGGGTGTTCACAGGTTGCTGAACAGTTCGTTTTTCTTGCTCCAGTCCATCTGGGGTGCTCGCTTGCTGGTGCGCTTCTGGTGTGCCCGCTCCTTGGCCACGGCCAGCGGGATGTCAAGGTCCAGAAGGGAGCCGGATGCTGAGTGGCGCTTGTCAACCTCCTGTCCATCAGGCTGGGGGCAAGAGGCTGCATCAGCCCCATTGTACCCCCTAAGGACATCCCCGTGGTGGGGGGCTTGGCCCAGACCCCATTTCCCAGGCCCTGCCCCTCAGCCCTACCTCGCTCTGGGTCTCGCCGGATTCGGGGGACACGGTCAGCAGCCGGGGGCTGGATGGGCTCTCGGACACAGAGTTGCACTGTGGCTCTCCGCCGTTTTCCTGGGAAGAGGGAGCAGGGAGGAAGCATGAGCAGGGCCTAGTGCTGCCAGTCCCACCTGGGGGGGCCACAAAATCCACCCACACACACTCCATGTAATCCCCTGCGAGCTCCAGGCTCATAAATACCTCCAGCTCTGCCCATCTGGGGTGGGGAAGGATTAAAGCCCAGCCTGGCTGTCCTGGCTTTAGCAGGTGGAGGAGGAGGGTGGCTGCAGGGCTGCATGCTACTGCCCTGCAACAGCACAAGGGCTCCCAGCCCTGCAGCACCATGGGGATGCAGGCACTGCAGCCACCTTCATGAATGTCCCATGAGCAATCCCATTCCTGAGGGGCACCAGTTGCCTTCTCAGTGGCACCTGCTCCTCTGTGGCATCTTGGGAGCACGGAGATTGCTGCTGGCATCACCCACCCATGGACAGAGGGGACACCTAAAGTGGCCTGGTCTCTGCCTGGAGACTAGCATAGATGGTATTAAAAGCAGTATGAGGCTTCTCTTACCTTCCCTATTTCACCATTGGCTACTGGTTCTGGCAAGGGACCTGTGGGGTGAGGACACAGGCACTGGGTCAGGATGTGTTTGCTCTGCCCCCTCACCAACAGGCACAGCAGTGCCCAGTAAGGGCTGCATGTCACCAGTGCTCACCCAACACTGTCCAGATTCTGGCTTGGTCCCAAATTCAACCCAACCCTCTCAGTCAGACCCACAGCATGGGGGAATCTGTTGGGCATCAGACCCCACAATGACAACCACAATGTGGAGCCCAGTGAGATCCCCCTGAACTCCCAGGGATCACTGTGACAGCTGGGAAGAGGCCACAGCTGAGCCAAGGCTGTGGAGGAGAGCAAAGGGCAGCTGCTACATGTTTGTTCCCCAAGCTATAAACCCTGCTAAAGTGCAACCCAGGGCCATAAATCCACCTTCTCCAGAGCCCACATCAGTCCCACCACCCTGGGATGGGGCCCCCAGCCAGGAAGGCTCATGCTAAAGGCAAGTGACTCTGCTTGGCCCCAGCTTGGTGAGACTCCCACATCCCAGGGCTCGATGACCCCCGGCACCCCCAGGGTTTGGTGACAAGGTGGCAAAGGGCCAGCAGAGGTGGCGCACATCTCCCTTTCTGCAGCACAACTCCCTGGCCCACCTGAAAGGTGCTCCTCCGAGGGCACCACCTTGCACTTCTTGAAGAACTCATCTGTGAGGACGTCCACCACCAGCAGCCTGGTCTCGTCGCCGCCTGCCTTGATGGCTGCCACCACGTCGGAGTGCTGCTTGCCCTCCATGCACACCCCGTTCACCTGCGGGCACGGCACCATGGCGCCACTGAAGCCAGGGCACATCTCTCCCTCGGGAGCTCTGGGTACCAGGTCCTTGGTACCAGTCACAGCCCCAGCACGGCCACCCCGCAGCCCCCACAGGTATCTGCAGCCTGGCAGGGATTAGCAGTGAAGCCAGCAGAACCTCATTAAAAGCAGATTTTCCTCTGAGTGATTAGCGCAGGATCACAGGGGCAAAGCTGGCAGGGAGCACCCAGCGGGGCACGGACTCGGGGCTGGAGCGGGAGATGGGCAGCACAGGCAAGGCACAAAGCCTGAGGGCCGTGGCATGAACCCAGGAGACCCAAAAGCTTCACCCCACAAGAGTCTGCAGCCCCACACCCAGATGAGCAGCAGGGTCAGAGCTCAGCTGGTCTTTGCCCTCATGGGTCACCATCCCTCTTGGCACAAACCCTGTCCCCATCCCCGCCCCGCTCATGGCTGACAGCAGTGCCTGGGGCCATGTGCACCTTGTCCCCAGACTGCCCCACCCCAGGGACACTCCTGCAGCAGGCAGGGTACAGTGCTACCATGACTTAACCCCTAGTCAGCTCTTTAGTGCCCAGCCCCAGCCCTCTGCCGTGCTGCTCCTCTGGGTGGGGTCCAGCACGCTGGCACAGGTCAGGCAGCTGCACCGTGAGTCACCATCAGTGCCATCCAGCAAAGGGCAGCTCCGTGCCAGGAGCTGGGTCATGAGGGAACACTGAGCATCGCGAGGAGCCCCCTCTGCCCCACCGTTACCTCAACGATGCGGTCCTGAGGGGCCAGCCCCGCAGCCTCCGCCGGCGACTCGGGGTCCACGGCGCGCACGTACTGCCCCGGGCGCGACTTGTCGCTGTGCAGGTTGAAGCCGTAGCCATTGGGACCCTTCTTCATGCGGCACAGCCGAGGCCGCAGCTCCTCCTGCAAGAGCAAAACCTGTGAGGGAACTGCTCCCACACCCCTCCCACCACATTGTGGTGGGTCGACATTCCCTTTCCCCCTTCCCCCTCCCTGACATTGACTTTGCCAGACCAGCTCAGGTGGAGGCAAATGGAAGCTGTGTTTACAAGCAAGCTACGGTCTGCAGTGGAATGCAATGAATACGGACAACATCCACAGTACTTACAACACTTACAGATAGTTACAATTAATAAACAGCACAAGGACCCCCCACCCCGGTCAAAGACCAGGGGAAAGCTACTAGCTACTCCTCCTCTGCCTACCCAGCCCCCTCTGTACAAAAAGAAGGGAGAAAGGAGCAGAGAAAGTCGCTGTTGGCTTGGTACAACCAATCTTATGGTAGAGCTCTCTCCAAAGGGATTGTTTAGAATTCTCTTTGTTTTCCCCTTTTTTCCCCCCCCACTCCCAATAGTGATTTATTTACATTTTACTACTTTTCTGTTCAAGATCTGTGAAAAAGTTTAAAGGCATAGCCTAAAACTACCACACACCCTCCCAACACCCCCACCAGACGTCTGCTCAGGTAGCAGGGACATCATCCTCAGGTTGCCACCATCCTCAGGTGGCCACCGGCACCCAGACAGCTTGAGCTGGGACACGAGGTACCAAAACACCTTCTGAGGCCAGGCTCTACTTAGCTAATTAGGTGCAGGGCACACTAATTGCAGTGAAACCTTAAAGCAACATGGTATTGGGTGCGTCCTCAGACCACGCTCCTCCTTTTGGGATCAGGATTGCAACTGCCATGTGAAGGTGGAAGAGGAAACACAGCCCAGGCTACTGGGAAGCACCCACATCCCATCCCACGCGGGAAGGCTTTGCTCCTGGGGAAGTCTCAGCCATGGGTGCAGGTCCCCTGCACCACAGCAAGCCCAACCATGGGATCAGCAGGACAGGCCCACCTCAAAGCACCCTGCAGCCATTGTGGGCAGAGCAGGGGCACGAGGAGCTCAAGCAGAGAGGCAGACAGGGCAGCACAGCCCAGTACGACCCTTTTGTGATTGCAAAACAGAAACCAGCTTGACCAGCCTGGCACAGGGTGGGATGTTCATCTCTCCAGCAGGCAACACCCAACTTGTCTGGGCCTGGTTTCACCCTGACCTGTGGATCTAGCAGCACCTGGAGCTGGGGAACCTGCCTGGGGCAGCCACAGCCCCACTCCCAAGCCCCACCACAAGCACAGTTCCCCACACTGTGAGCAGCAGGGAGAAGCAGGAGCATTCCCAGGAGCATCCCTGGCAAATAGGAGCTGCCTCCACTCTCTCAGCGGGCAGCAGGATGCCTGGGAGGCATCAGAAGAACCAGGCAATACCAACCAGCTGCCTGCCCACAGTGCTCTTGGAACTGCTCCAAACCAGCACCCCAACACCTCTTCTACCTGGGCTTGGGTAGGGCTCTCCCAGACATGCTCACCAGCTCCTGGTAGAACTTGGTAGAGTTCTCCCAGCCTTGCCCACCAGCTCCTGGTGGAATTTGGTAGGGCTTTCGCAGCAGCCAAGCTACACTTGAGCTCCTCAAACACTCCTCAGTGTGGGGGGTGAATATTTATTCTTTCTTCTGAGACTGATTGCTCTCCTTTGGTGCCCACAGCATCCCTGGGCACATACACTGCAGGAATTTGCCCTGCCATCCCCTCCTTGTGCTGCTCTCTACCCTTCCTGCTACAAAATCCACTGCAGGGAAAGCCCTGGGGTGCTGCCACCCCACATGTCTGGCAGCACCATGGTGGCACATGGTCCAGGGGTGACACATTTACAACTGCTAAGCCCAATGCTGTGATAAAAGCCCCATCCTCTTGCACAATGCCTTCTTGCATTGGATGCTATGTCAGCACCACTCACCAACACCCCAGGGAGCAAAGGTGAGCCCAGGACACCACACAGCACTGGCAGTCCTGTAGGATCCACTCCAGCCATGGCAATGCCCAGTGTGACAGCCCAGCTGCACTCCCAGCAGCTGGTAATGTCTTCTCTGCAGACAAGCAGGGGTTCCTGGCTGGGTGGAAGATGGTGACACCTTGACTGTGCCCCAGCCACTCCTCGGTGTGCCCCCTGTACCAGAGGGCTGGGCTGTGAGCTCTGCACTGGTCCTCGTGCCCAGCTGCTAGCAGGTTCATGCAGTGCCCAGGCTGCTGTGACTACACCCTCCCTCCACCCAGGCAGTGAGGGTGGGGATAGGGAAGAGCCAAAATAAGCCCAAAAAACGCAGGAGCTGGTGGAGCCTGCAGGAAGGCAGCACCTCCCTGCCCTGGCTGTGCCCTGGGAAGGGGGTTTGGGCTCTGCAAGCACCCACGCTCCCGGTGCCCTTGGCAGCACCACGGGGTTGCTCCACACCGATAGCTCAGGACAAAGCCGGAGGGAGCACCCGGCAAGTGGTGCTGGCAGCACTCCCGGGTGAGGAGGAGGAGGTGGAGGTGGAGGGGGAACTTGGCTTCCACCCATACTAACAAAGCCCTGGCAGCCTGGGCTCCCTGAAACACTCGAGCCATGAATTTGGTGGGGTATGGAAGGGAAACAGCCTTCCAGGACGGAAAGATGCTTTGAGAGGGGAGGATGGGCTAAGGCCAGTGTTGGCAGGAGCACCTGGTGTGATGGCAGCCCTGCTGAAACGTCACCTAGTCCCCCCAGTAACCTCTCCTCAGCAGCTCCAGCAGCCCATCCTGTCAGGCCACTTTTACCCTCCCCAAACCTCTTGTGACAGCAGCAACCCTGTGGGCTGCCACCCTTCTGCCTCCCCAAGAGAAAAATATAAAGGCAGCTGGATCCTGCCCGTCCGTGGGGTGAGCACTCCTCAGGAGGGTGCCAAAGTGCCCCTGGGCAGAAGGGATGCGAGGTGAGGAGGTTTGAGGTCAACACCTGGGGTGCAGAGAAGCCCCACCACAGCCTCAGGGCTGGGAGCTGTATGGCAGGAAAACGGAAATGCCCCTAATGTCTCTAAGCTTCTGCATCCTCTCCTCTCAGCCCAGCAGCCCTCCCACTGTGCTGGGGCAGGATTAGCTCCTTAGGAGCAATTACAGCCTCCGGTGGGGAGGGTAGGCGGGAATGGAATAGAATAGAATAGAATAGAATAGAATAGAATAGAATAGAATAGAATAGAATAGAATAGAATAGAATAGAATAGAATAGAATAACCAAGGTTGGAAGAGACCTTGAAGATCATCGAGTCCAACCTGTAACCACAACCTCACAACTAGACCATGGCACCAAGTGCATGGTGTCCAGTCCCCTCTTGAACGCCTCCAGGGACGGAGACTCCACCACCTCCCCGGGCAGCCCATTCCAATGGTGAATCACTCTTTCGGTGAAGAACTTTCTCCTCACCTCAAGCCTAAACTTCCCCTGGTGCAGCTTGAGACTGTGTCCCCTTGTTCTGGTGCTGGTTGCTAGGGAGAAGAGGCCAACCCCCTCCTGGCTACAACCACCCTTCAGGTAGTTGCAGAGAGCAATGAGGTCGCCCCTGAGCCTCCTCTTTTCCAGGCTAAACAGCCCCAGCTCCCTCAGCCTCTCCTCATAGGGCTTGTGCTTAAGGCCTCTCCCCAGCCTTGTTGCCCTTCTCTGGACACGTTCAAGTGTCTCAGTGTCCTTCATGTCCTTCTTAAACTGAGGGGCCCAGAACTGGACACAGTACTCAAAGTGCGGCCTAACCAAAGCAGAGTACAGGGGCACAATGACCTCCCTGCTCCTGCTGGCCATACTATTCCTAATGCAGGCCAGGATGCGGTTGGCCCTCTTGGCTGCCTGGGCACACTGCTGGCTCATGTTCAGCTTCCCATCAACCAGCACCCCCAGGTCCCTCTCTGCCTGGCCGCTCTCCAGCCACTCTGACCCCAGCCTGTAGCACTGCCTGGGGTTGTTGTGGCCAATGTGCAGAACCCGGCACTTGGATGTGTTAAATCTCATGCCACTGGACTCTGCCCATCTGTGCAGCCTGTCGAGGTCCCTCTGCAAAGTCCCTCTACCCTCCAGCAGATCAACTCCTGCCCCCAGCTTGGTGTCATCTGCAAATTTACTGATGATGGACTCAATGCCCTCATCCAGATCATCAATAAAGATGTTGAAAAGCATGGGGCCCAGCACTGATCCCTGGGGCACACCACTAGTGACAAGCCAGACTCAGTCCCCCAGCATGGGCATCCCATGCCAATCCTCTCCTCTGCACCCAGGGCTGGCAGAGGCACATCTCCTGCAGAGATGCCCACTTGAGATGTGGAGCTCAGCAGCACTGCAACCCTATTCCTGCACTGGAACAAGGTTTGGAGCACCTCAGGATCCTTATCCATCCAGAATCCTGCTGGATCATCCCCGCCCAGCACCTCCTGCAGGATCAACAGCCCTAGGGACACAGGACACCCACCACATGGTGTGCCAGGATCTGCTTCCCAGCTCCCAGCCCCCTCCATCAACAATTTCAGCCCAGATTTTGAAGACAAAAGTTGCAGGGAACTCCCTCCAGGATCCTGCTGAACAGTCCCTGCCCAGCACCTCCTGCAGGATCAACAGCCCTAGGGACACAGGACACCCACCACATGGTGTGCCAGGACCTGCTTCCCAGCCCCCTCCATCAGCAATTTCAGCCCAGATTTTGAAGACAAAAGTTGCAGGGAACTCCCTCCAGGATCCTTCTCCCTCCAGAATCCTGCTGAACAGTCCCTGCCCAGCACCTCCTGCAGGTTCAACAGCCCTAGGGACACAGGCCCCCAACCGCGTGGTGAGCCAGGACCTGCTTCCCAGCCCCCTCCATCGGCAATTTCAGCCCAGCTTTTGAAACCCCAAATCCCAGGAAATTCCTCCCAGCCCGGCAAGCAGCAGCAAGCCCGCGGGCAGCAGCATTCCCAGTTACTCAGAGGAGCACAAGGGCTGCGAGGATGCCTGGGCCAGCAAATTCACACGGGTCCCAAAACCTGGCGCACGCATTTGGGCTTCACACAAAGGGGATGCAAAGCAGCCTCCTCGAAGCATCCCTGTCACGTCCCGTTTGACTGGAGCTGCTTTTCATGCAGCTGCCTCGAGAGGAAATTTAATTCATTCCCTAATTAGACACCAGCTACCCCCAGCACAATGCTGCAAAATGGTGGTGGGGAGAATCTGCTCTCTGCTACACCCCAAAACCCAGCCCTGGGAGGCTCGCCCAAGTTTTACAAGGAGGGATGAGCGTTGCTGGCAGGGAGGGCTCTAATTTAGCATGAAATTTGGAAGAGAGAAGCCCGGGGCTGGTATCAAAAGCCTTGCCCTGGTAGCCTGGTGAAAACAGCCCCAGCCCATGCCAGGGTGCTGGGCTGGCAGCTGTGGGTGCTGCTCCAGCACCGTGTGGTTTGCATGAAACCGTCAAGATATGCGAGCAGCAGGAGGCTCCGGAAACACAGGCAGCGTTGGGGGAGGGGGACAAGGCTGTCATGGCTACTGGCAGAGCTCTGGGGACAGTCCCCAGGGCACCCAGAAGCGGGGTTGGCCTCATGGGTGTACAACTGTCACCTCAGTGGCTCAGTGCCAGAGGAGGAGGGCACGGTGCAGCTCCTCAGGTGGCTGCAGGGAGGCTCAAGACCGCCACCCCAGCATCAGGGGGGGTTGCATGCCCGTGGCTTTATAGGAACACGAAGGGAGTCCACGACGACACCCCCATACACACCCCCCAAACTTCCTCAGCCTATGCCAGCAGTGGGAGCTGAGGAGGTGTCTAAGCTCCCTGCACAGGGGGCTCCAAATCATGTAGGACCCAGCAGGGCTTGCAGAGAGGCTGGATCCTGCTCTCCCAGCAGCGACTGTCTCCAGGCTGGTTAAACAAATAAAGGCAAGCCCAAGTCAATAAAGTAAACAGGACTCTGACACATACAAACCTCCTGGATCCTGGGGGAAGCCCATGAACTGCTGGGCTGGGACAGGGGACTGCAGGGAGATGGGGCACTCTGGCTGCCCACTGGGGCACTGGTACATCAGTGTGTTCCTAGCTTGCCAGAGAGAAATGCGTTTCTGCCTGCTTTGGCTCAGATGGGCATCTCACACGGCATCTTCCCACCATTCTTGGAGGGCACCAGGCTGTGGTGGTTTCTCCAAACCTGCCTTTGGTCTCCTGCACCTAGCCCTGCCCCCCAGCCACAAGATTGCCTGCTACCTGTTGAGAAACCGTCCTGGGCTGTGCGGCAATGTCGCCCCATGTCACCCTCACCACCCACTTCCTGCTCCCATGCAGAGAGAAACCGCTCGTGGTAACTGTGTGTGGGGCACTCTGTGTCTGTCACCCAAACCTGGGGGACATCTCCAGCCAGGACAAAGCCCATGGACATCTCCAGATGGAGCTACTGCCCTCCCCAAAGCCTGTGGGGTATATCCAGCTGGGGCTACACCCCCAAAGCATGGGCTGCACCCTGAATCTGCCTCCCAAGACTGGGAGGCATCTCCAGCAGGAGCTGCCACCCTCCAAGCCCATTGAGTACCTTCAGCCCATGGGGACATCTCCAGCCAGGGCTGCCCCCAACCAAGCCCACGGGGCATCTCCAGCTTCCTGGGCCTCTTTGCATCACTCTGGCTGCTCAGCCCCTGTGAGAAGTCACCCCACAGCATTGGGGCTCTGTCCTGCTTTGGGACACATCCTCAGCCCCCCAAGCCTGGCAGGGAAACTCATCCAAGCAGCATTACTACATCCCTTTTATTACTCCCAGCCCCCAGAGGGCTCTGGGAGCAGAAAGCAGAGCACAGACGGTCTCGATGGCCCTGGGGGAACACTGACACCATGACATACGTGAGGGCAGCACTGCAGCCCAGTACAGGGCCAGACCTGAGGGACCAGGGATGCTACAAGGACAGTGAGCAAGTGGGGCACTGACAGGAGCAGAGCTTGTTCCTACCTGAACAAGCCCAACAAGGAGGTGCCAGAGCAGAGTTTTAGCCAGGCAGGAATGAGACCAATGCCCTGTGATGGATCAGCCCCACCTGGGGCAACGAGCTGTCAGCAAGAGGCTGGAGTCCAACAGGAGACAAAATGAATGAAAACATCTCATCCTCAGCAAAACTCTATGTGATAACAGCTCAGTCGGGCACCCAAATCTACCTGGAGCTCAGTACCAGCACCGATCCTTCACAGTTGGTCTCTGGAGGCAGATCTTAAAAGCTCCTCAGAAGCTCCCCCCACCCCTGAGCATACCAGAAGCCGGATTCCTGGGAAGCCCATTCACGACTCTGTTGTAACAACAAACATCTACTTCTGCTGGGGAAATAAAGAGCAGAATGATCAGTGGCAGCCAGAGCTGTCTCCTAGGAACGGCTGCGGGCAGGAAAGGTCAACTCCTCATCTTTCTACATCACTTTGTTTGTGCAACCACTAACTCCCACACAGGGGTAAGGACATTCCTGAGATACTAAGTGTCTGTACCTGGGGACAGACAGACACCATCAGTGCTCTCATCCTGGGAAGGGCTTTCCCATGTCCTCTCCACAACAGAGACCAGACACACTCATGACACAAGTGACTGCCACAAACACCTGCAATCACAGCCCACCCCACCCTCCCCACCTTCCCCCAACCTTTTCCACAGCTCAGATCTCACCCCTGGTGCTTTTCTCACCCCGTTTTACAGGCCCTGCAACAGAGATGAGCTCTGGGACACCACGGGCTGCCTGGTTATGGGTCTCAAAGGACCCCCGAGTAGCTTAAGGTGGGGGGCAAGGTAAGTCCAAAGAGATCCCTGGGTAGGTCAAGGAGGGGGGAAAAGGGGGTCCAAAGGGAGCCCTGGGTGGCTTAAGAGCCGGAGGGAGGGTGGGTCCCGGGTGCCCGCCTGCCCCTGCTCATCACCCAAGCAGCCTGGAAGCACAAAGCGTTAAGCAGCAACAAGAATCATTGAGTATCACAAAGACAAAGCAGCGGGGGTTGGCGGAGCACGGAGCTCCTCGGGAGCCGGGTTTAAAGCGAAGCGAAAAAGAAAGTACCGAGAGCGAAACCACACAGTGTCCAGGGCGGGGGGCCGGGGCAGGCGCGGCGGTTGCTGTTCCCGCTCTCCCGGATGGAATGCGACGACCGCGGCCCGATCCCAAGACGTCCCAACCCCCATCCTCTCCCCAAACACTCCCCCTGCACCCGAAAACTTCCCAGCGCCTCCGTCCCGTCCTCCTCCGCGACACCCGTTTATTTACCCGCTGACCGCCGCCGCTGCTGGGCTCCCGCACCGCGGGCACCGCGGGCTCCGCCGGCTCCGGGGTCGCCTGCCCGCTGCTCACGGGGGGCTCGCTACCCGTCCCGCTCCGCTTCTGCAGCTGTTCATCGGCCACCGAGTCCACGACAAGGAGACTGACAGCCCCGGCGGCGGCACGGATCCGTTCCACCACCTGCTGATGGCTCTCCCGCTCCACGTTCTCTCCATCCACCTCCAGCAGCCGGTCCCCGGCCCGCAGCCCCGAGCGCTCGGCCGGGGAGCCCGCCTCTACCAGCCGGATGAACTGGCCCGGCTTGCCCTTCTCGCCGTGCAGGTGGAACCCATACCCGTCCGGCCCCCGCTCCAGGCGGCACAGCCGCGCCGCGGGGCCCGCGTTGCTGCTCATGGCGGTAGCAGCTCCACCTCTGGCTTCCGCGCCCGCACCGAGCGCCTCTGCTCGGCCGGCCCCCGCCCGCCGCACTTATACCCGGGGCGGGGCGAGGCCCAGGCGGCCGCCAATTGCAGGGCGGAGTGGGACGATACCCGCCAAATAAGGAGCAGGAAGGGAGGGGCAGATGCATAATGGGCGGGGATATGCAAATAGAACTCGCCCGCCGGGCCGCCCTGAGCACAGCGCCGTGGGGTCCCACTGACCGACCGCCCTCTATCGGGGGGGCTCGACCACTCCCGCGTGGGGTCCCATCACTGCAAGTGGGGCCGCAACGCGCCCCGTGAGGTCGAACCACTCTCCAGTGAGGTCGAACTACTCCCAGTGCGACCAGACAGCTCCTGCGTGGGATGCGATCGCTGCCAGTGGGGTCGAACTGCTCTCCCATGTGGTCCGACCCCTCCCGGTGGGTTCCGACAGCTTCCCCGTGGGGCCGTCTCCACCTCTGCCCGCCAACGACCGGGACCGCCACGGCAGTCCCTGCTCCGCTCTGAGCTTCTCGCCGTGGACTGGCTTTGCCTTCCCCAGGGGTCACAGTTCCGACGGTGCCTCTCGGGGCTAGTTCTTTCTCTCCCTTCTCCCGGTCCTCGCTGCTGCCGGCTTGGGCACTGGGGGATGCTCGCAGCTCCAAAAGCGGAATAAAACCCATAAACTGGAACTGCGTGGGAAAGCAGCACGAAGGCCACGCTCGCCAGTAATCGGCTGTGTGGTGGGAATGAGCAAGCAGCCCTGCTTCCCTGAGCAGCCCCCGACCCCCTGCTCGGCAAGCTGGAGCTGGGGAGCCCAAAGGGAGATTCATCTTGCTCCAGCCCCATGTGCTCTGCTCGCAGCTGGGGAAGCAAAAGTGGCTGCAGGGGGCTATGCACGTGGGACACCCTGGGGTTTTGAGACAGCAAGGACAGAGCAAGGCAGCAGCAAGGCAGAGCTCTCCAGATTGTCCCGGGGAGAGTGGCACTAAGGCACCATTTCACTGCCAGGCTTCAGGGCCTGGCTGAAGTCCACAGCTGCCAAAGGTCCCTGGAGCAGTCGGGATCAGGTTTAGCTGGGCTGCTGCTGAGTGAGCAAGGAGGTTATGGCAGCACGGCCACAGCTCTGCACCCAACCCCTGCTGCAGGGATCTCAGTGGCCAAGAGACACCCCACTGTGAGCTGGGGGTGGCTGTGCTCCAGTTCCATGGGGCTGAACTGGAGCGGATGGTGGGCTCATTTGTTTCCTCCACTCGGCTGAGCATTCACCCTGAGAAAGGCTGTGGAGAGCAATCCCACGGCGCCTGGCGGCAGATGCCTGCAGAGAGGAAAACCAGGGCAAGTGTGTCATGGTATGGCCCCAGGACAGGGAGGGGAGGGTCCTATTGCCTGTGGCATCCACGCGGCACAGCCCTCCCCTCGGCAAAGGGGTCGTGAGTGGCCTGCGTGGTGGGAGGGGACACTTTTTGGGAGCACTGCCCTGCGTCAGGAAACAAGCCCCAGCTCCACGAGGGTTGCTTTGAGCACAGAACTGCGATAAGGAGAAAGGGCAGCAGCGAAGGAAACAGCTGGAGCTGCTTTTGGGGCCAGCACCCCTGGCAGTGCCCGCGGAAGGGCAGGGTGCGGGTGGCACCGTCGAAGCCCAGCTGCCTCCTACTGCCAGGGCCCTTTGCGGCTCAGCGGGAGGTTAAAGGAGCTCAGCTGGAGGGGGGAAGCAGAAAAGAGCCAACGTCTGTTTGTGTTGAAACCATCCAGCATTTTTTGCAGACATCAGCCAAGCAGCAGCAGCAATGCCATTGGTGGGAAGACGAAGTTATTTGGGGAATGCTGGACTCCGCACCATGAGAACAGCAGGGGAGGAGGTTGGTTTTAATTTAACAGGCCGTGTTTACTCTTCCCCTCTCACCTTTGGACTGTCTGTAATGCACAATGAAAGCCCCGACGAGGAGGAAGGGGCTGTGGGTGGTTCCTCTCCCCACGGGGGCTC
Source organism: Picus viridis (assembly GCA_033816785.1). Taxonomy (NCBI): domain Eukaryota; kingdom Metazoa; phylum Chordata; class Aves; order Piciformes; family Picidae; genus Picus; species Picus viridis. The sequence continues at coordinate 18,555,012 of CM066597.1, forward strand.
CCAGGACCACCCCCTCCTCCCCAGCCCCCTGCTCTGCAGCCCGCGGACACAGCAGCCTTCCTCCTACGTTGCAGACCCGGGGCAGGGGTTTCTCATGCAGTGACAAACCAGGCTGATACAAAGCCTTGAAAATACCCAACTTTAGGCTGTAAACTTGCAAACAGACAACCAGGAGCAGAACAGAGGTGAAGGAGGCACTGGGGCTGGTGAGAGCTGAGCAGCTCAGGAGCAGGACCAGGGAAGATGCCGGCACAGACAGATGTGCAGGACAGTCTCCAACTCCTACGTGCAGCACTGCCATGCCCTCCACAGCTGCCCTTCATATCAGCTCTTCAGCTGCACAACCAAGTATTCACTATCTCCATGCCTTGGGCAGTGCTTGGGGATCTGGCAGCGTGCTGGAGGGCTGGGCTGAGCACCAGGGATGTGCAGCAATGGAGGGTGCAAGCCTTGCACCCTGCCAGTGACCAGCATAGCAGCTTTTGATGGCTGAAGCATCTCGGGCATCTGGTCTCCAGGGAGTGGGTTCCAGCTGCTATTTTCCAGCAGCAGGAAGAAGCAGTTGTGCTAAATGTGCAGGGGTGGCAGACGAACCCAGCCTGCCCTGGCAGGCACAGCAGCTCCAGGCCACCATGGACATCTCCACCCCACCAGCTCCAGCCTGCATGAGGCCAGAGATAGTTTTGTTCGGAGGGACTGGAAAGAACAAGGCTTTTCTTGTTCAAAAAAACAGTCTCTAATTCCTTTGGCTACAAGAGGAGGGAAATAAAGGTTCTTCCAGATCACCATGTGTAGCAGAAGTGCCCCAGGCATCACCTGGGTGCTCCCAGGGGTTTTATTTCTCATGTCAGCTGTGTGGGCAGGGAGCAGGCTTGGTTGGACGCTTCCCCATCCCAGCCCTTCCCTCCAGTACAACCAGGACGCAACAGGGACATCACTGCCCTCATTGAGGCAGGAGGGTAGAAGCTGACAGCAGCAACCACAGCAGTGAGGAGCTGTGGCCAGGTGAGGGACTGGCTGCACCCCAGCATGGGGTAGCCTGAGGGGCAGAGCAAGGCCCTCTGGAGGGAAGCCAGAGCCTGGCACTGAGGATGTGGGGGCTGGATCAGGCCCTTCCAGCCAGATGAGAGCAGCATGGAGAGCTGGAACGGCTGCAGTGAGGGAAGAAGACCACGGGCTGCATGAGGGCTTGTCCATGGTGTGCACACAGCCCTGAGAGATGCTCCAAGGGGCCCTCACCTGGGCATGGGGCTGTGTCCTGCATCTTGATCAGGTGCTGGAAGCATCACTGTGGCTCACTGGCCAGGCTGGCAGCCATTACCCTATGGTGACTCCCTTGGTGAGACACGGCAACTTCCAGGTATTGCCCCATTGGACAGCAGGATCTGGCCCCTGGATCCCGGTGCTGGGGCACCGGCTGCCCCCATGCATGCTCTGCCCGGCTGTGCTGTTCCATCCACACCTGGCTTTGCAGAGCCTTTGGGCACTTGAGGGCAGGTCTGGGCCCCTGCTCTGCCCCTCCCAGGCTGTGTCCCCGGGGCTGCCAGCCCCTCCTGGCTGCTCTCAGGCGAAGGCACAGCAGCTGGACTTCTTCTTCTGTGCCTCGATGTAGTCGTGGATCTGGAAGCGAGGCTCATCCAGCGGCTGCGCCGAGCGCTGCTTCAGCTCCCTGGAGGGGATGGGGGGCACGTTACCCCACCTGCCCACTCCAGTGCCAGTGTGGGAGGTGGTCAGGCCAAGGGGACACCTCCCTTGCCCAGGTCCCCCAGGTACTCACTTGGCAATGGCCAGGAAGGCCAGCTCCACGTTCATGCCTGTCTTGGCGCTCGTCTCCATGAAAGGCACCCCGTACTCCTGCAAGGACAGCGTGGCCCCATCAGTGGCCAGCCCTGAAATGCCCTCCTGCCCCTCCAAATTGTCCCTGTCACCTGGCTGAGGCTTGGGGACAAGGTGCCATCCCCTCCCTGCCTCGCCCTTGGTTCTGTGTGCAAACAGCTCTTGTGTTGCCTGCGCTGAAGCCAGGTGGGTCTGAGCACCCATGGGAGGGGATGGCAGGGCGGGGTGAAGATCCTGAGTGGCATGCAGTTGTCTGGGGGGGGTGGGGTGCAACTGTGTTAGACTCTGGCATGGCTCACCCTGGCCAGTGATGCTCCATCCTCTGTCCTCACCACTCTCCCGCTGCTCACATCAGCCTGTTAAGGGAAGAAAAGTATCACCATGTACCAGGGACAGCTGGCACCTTGGGGGCATCTGACAAGCAGGCACTGTGGGGTGCATGGGAGGCTGCCAGGAAATGGGGACATCAGGGATCCAGGAACATCCAATGCTCAGAGAAGAATCAAAGACCTGTTGAGTGTCTGGGACCTGGTAGCACTGAGGCTGTGGGAGGGCACTCAGGACTTGGGGACACTGGGGAACTGGGGCAGCATCCATTAACTGGGGGTATCCAGGACCCAGGGGATTCTTCTGGTACCCTGTCAGGAACTGAGAACCCAGCATCACTCAGGATTCAGGGGGCATCCAATCCCAAGGGAAAATCCAGTACTTAATCAAGCATTGGGCAGCTGGAGAGAATTTGGGATCTGATTTGGCATCTGGGACTTGGAACTACCTGGGATCTAGGGGTGCATCCAGGACCTGGGTGGGCACCCTGTTCCAAACAGCACCCTGTACCCTTACCAGGAGCATCCCATCCTGGGAGCCTCAGCCTCATGCTGCCTCCCACTGACTGCTGGGAGCACTGAGGACCTTGTTCCCTCCAGACCCTCCTGGACTTCCCCAATATCCCCAGCCCTTTGGGGTCACCTCTGTGCTGGTAGCACCCATAAAGCAGCAGAGCCTGGTGGATAGTGCAGGAAGGCTGCCCCCAGCTGGCACACAGAGCACCCTCCTCATCCTTGGGGATGGCACAGGATGGCAAACTGTGGGGTTAAGGGAGACCCTGCACTCACCTTATTGCCTAGCAGCATGATGACCACATCCTTCTGGGCATACTCGTGGATCTCTGTCAGCCAGGCCTATGGGGCAGCAAGGCTGTGTTGGGGTGAGCAGTAATCCCTTGCCCCCCTGCCCTCAGCCTTCACCCCCCACACACCACGAGGATAGGGGAACCACATTTTTTCTGCCATGGGAACCATTCCATCCTCACAGCCCAGCAGTCCTGCAGCCGCCCTGGCTCCTGGCTCCAGCCCAAGCCTTCATGTAGTTCAGGTCCATCCACACCTTTTCTCCCTCCAGGCATTTACCCTGCCCCCAAACAAGACTCACCCAGTCCTGCAGCACCCAGCCAGGAGCCCCGGGGATGAGCTCCCAGCCAGCTTGGTCTGGCCCAAGCAGTCTCTGCTTAGGTGTAAAACAGGCTTCAAACTGCCCCAAATAGCCACCCAGGACACCCACGGCCCCGGTCCCCAGAGGGAAGCATGGCCCTGGCCCACGGGTGGGACTCACGCGGATGTTGTCGAAGGACATCTTGCTGGTGATGTCGTAGAGCAAGAGCAGGGCTGGAAGGGAAGAGGCATTGCTCTGCTTCAGGAATGTGCTCTGGATGGTCTCCCCCCCATCCCCACCAGACCCCAAACCCACCTTGGGCATCCCTGTAGTAGGCATGGGTGACGCTGCGGAAGCGCTCCTGTCCTGCCGTGTCCCAGATCTGCTGAGAAGCCACCCGGATGAGAGCAGGGAGGCAAACACCCCCACCCGAGCTGGGGATGCCCCTGTGGCTCCTGGCCCCACCAGACCAACATGTTCAGCCTGGGGGGATTCCAGACAGCTGGCTGGGAATTGCTCACCCCCTCCTTAAGCTCACCTGCAACTTCACCTTCACACCATCCACGGTCACCACTTTGTTCTGCAGAAGAGAAGGAGAGGATGTTCAGCGGCCCTCAGCACACCTTGGTGTGGGTGCCAGCCAGCCCTGGCGTGCAACTGGCTGTGCCCCAGGCCCTTGGCTGCTCTCCCTGGGCTGTTGGGATAGAATCACGGAATTACAGACCAGTTTGGGTTGGAAGGGGTCTTGAAAGGTCCAAGCTGGAGCACCTCTCCTATGAGGACAGGCTGAGGGAGTTGGGGCTGTTAAGCCTGGAGAAGAGAAGGCTCCAAGGAGACCTTATTGTGGCCTTCCAGTATCTGAAGGGGGCTCCAAGAAAGCTGGGGAGGGACTTTTGAGGCTGTCAGGGAGTGATAGGAGTAGGGGGAAATGGAAAAAAATTAGAAATGGGTAGCTTCAGATTGGATGTTAGGAAGAAGTTGTTCCCCATGAGGGTGGTGAGACACTGGCACAGGTTGCCCAGGGAGGTGGTGGAAGCCTCTTCCCTGGAGGTTTTGCAGCCAGGCTGGATGTGGCTGTGAGCAACCTGATCTAGTGTGAAGTGTCCCTGCCCATGGCAGGGGGTTTGGAACTAGATGATCCTTGAGGTCCCTTCCAACCCTGACAATTCTATGGTTCTATGATTTTAAGCTCTCTGCATTCAACACTGCAGCTAGAGCAGGTTGCTCAGAGCTCCAAACCACCTCTCCTGGAATGGTTCCAGGAATGGGGCATCTCCCACCTCTCTGAGTAGCCTGGGCCAGGGTCTCAGCACCCTCTTGCTTCTCTCTAGTCTAACAGTCTGGATGAAGCCAGGCTGGAACGCTGAAGCCTCATTGTTAAAACCCCTGATCATGCTGGGAGGCTGTGGTGCTCCATGGTGGCTGCAGGGACATCCCAGAGCATCATCATCCCCTTGTGCCAGGGTGGGAACCAGGTCCTGATAGATGCAGAACAGCAAGATTCCAGCCTGCCTTGGACCTGGTGCCTTGCTTATGTCCTATAGCCAGCATCCCTGTCCTGTGGCTTCCGAGTCCCTTAAGGAGCCAGCTACAATGCCATGGCCAGGAGAAGCTCAGCAGAGCTGAGGAAGTGGGGAGGCCTTTCATGAACCACGTGCAAATGTGCATTTTTTAACAAGGTCTTGGGGTGCTTTGTGGATGTTTGCCCATCATAAAGCCCTGACTCTCCTGGCAGCATTCCTCTGCTCTTTGTGCCGACGGAGCGACCGCTGCACTAAAAATTTGGGCTGTTTGCAGCAATTTAAGGCCTTTTTACGCTGCAGGCTTCCTGCAGGCACTCAGTGGGTGATGGTGGGTGTCCAGCTCAGGTTTCCTTTCTGGTGGGAGCCTTCCTTGGCCGTTAAAGATGGTAGCTGACACCAGGAAAGGGGATCTGCAGGTAGCGCGTGCAGCAGAAGGAAGTCCCCTGCGTCAGGATGGTTTGCAATCAGGCAGCTGGGCTGAGACTGGGGAAGGGAAGAGGCATCTGCAAGTGAGTGAAGAAGGCAGTTCTTGGGCTTAAGTAATCGCTGTACCCAACTCAGAAGCACAGGAACTTCCCTCCAGAGGCCAGAAGAAAGAAAAGCAGCAGCTACTGGAGGGTTATTTTAAGCCTCTTAAAGAACTGTACTTAGAGAGATGAGTCTGGAGAAAAAGAAGACCCCTATAAATAATTTGGTTGCCTGGAATTGTTTGAAATGGAAATTCAGCCCATGTGGAGATGACAAAGACTGAGAAAATGGGCTGATGGGAAAAAAAAATACACCAACATAAAAAACAATTAAATAGTGCCTAAAGAGACCAGCACAGGTCATGAGCTGCTGGAGGGGACACTGGCACAAGGCAGAGCAGGTATCTGCGAGCTGCCAACACCCCTGGGGCCACCGGTGCTGAGCAGTGCTGCAGTGGGACATGGCAGATTTCCCTTCTTTCATGACTCTGTTTGAAGCACAGGCCAAGAGATCCCTCCAAAGAGGGCCCCCAGCCTTCTCCTCCATCCCCTGCTCGCTAACCCCACCCCACTCCCCTCTGCGAGCCAAGAGCAGTTGGGGCAGGCAGCAAACGCAGCAGAACTGCAGAGGCAGAGGAAGCTCCGACCGCACTTGACACGTGTCAGACAGAGCCCTGCCCAGGGACACCCCCGCGGCCCCCAGGCTGAGGAAGTGCTGCTCCACCCCGTGCTGCCAGCAGCTCTGCCTGGGTGGGCGTCCTCAGAGAGACCCTGCAGCTGGAATCTGCTGACCAGAGAGCCTCAAGCAGGGTTTAAATGGGATCCAGTGACCTTATCAACTCCTCAGCAGCCCATTTCTGCCCTTTTGAGTCACAAAATTTGTCCCCCCCTGCAGTCGCTGCCCTCAGCCCAGGCAGTAGAGCATGCTGGGCTCCTGCTGCACACCCCCAGGATGGGTTAAACAGAGGGGGTTTGCCGATTTAAAAGTAAGAGGTGATGCTCCCAGTGGGCTCCTCCATCTGGTAATGCTTCTCCAGGGAGAGGTGGAAAGATTTCAGCAAGCATCTGCAGCCAGTTGTGAGATTATTTGGGGTGCAGAGACTGGAAACCCCTTGCTCCCCTTCCCAGCACCCTGTCCTGGCCAAGGTACAGGTGAGGGGAGGTGAGGGGCTGGCAGCCATGGTGGTCTCACCCGGAAATCTATGCCCACGGTGGCTATGAAGGTCCCGGAGAGAAAGGCTCCCTCTTTGAACTGGAGCAGGAAACAGGTTTTCCCCACGCCTGAGTCTCCAAGTAACATCACCTGCAAGATGGGCGCAGGGAGAGGTGTCAACAGCACAGGGAGAGGGCAGCATCCCTGCGTGGGTGGTGCTGAGCCCCCCTCAGCCCGACGTGTCCCGCCCTTTCTTTCCCCAGGGCTGCTCCTGCTCGGTCTGGGGAGATCCGTGAGAGCTGGGTGCCCAGCAGCACCCCCAGGGCAGCAGAGCAGCCCCCAGGCACCAGAGAAGGGGAGAGAAGAAGAGGAGGGTCGGTGGGAAGGCAGCAGGAAGAGATGTCTTCTGGCCAGAGCCTGGCCATCTACCGGCCATCTCCTGTCCCAAGAGGCTCCTGGAGAGCTGGCCACAGGTCCTGAACGCGCAGAGCTCCCTCCACCCATGCTTTATCCCCAGCCCGGGTGTGCCCAGCCCCGAGGGCTGATGCATGGTTTGGGCAAACCCTGCTGTGTCCGGGACTCTCACTCTGGCAGTGCCTCGAGCCCTGCTTACCACAAACACCAAAGCAAACACGGTGCCTTTCCCCCTCCTGCTAAGCAAATAAGCTCAATCCAGGCTCCTTAATCACTCCAGCACTGCCAGACACGGGCAGGATTGATGCTGATCTGATGCTGGTCTCCATAAGCACAGTCTTACTAATACCCTGGAGCTCTGCTCTCCTCCCTGCTCACCCATAGCAGCTCTTTCCTGCCCAGCAATAATTAACCTAAAACTGGCAGTGAGCAGGACTCCAGTAAGAAGATCCATCCCCACTTGCCCACCTTGCAGGGATGCTGGAGCCTGCAAAGCAAACCCCCTTGGCCCCACTGCCCCAGACTGGGTGAATGCAGTAAGCTATGGCCACCCTGTGCAGGATGGCACAGGAAATGGACCAGCACAGCCAGAGCTGGGGGCTGGGAATGCTCTGCCTCCTGCCAATCCACCTTGCTGGTCAAAATCCTTCCCTGGGACACCCCCACCCAGCCCAAGCTGGAGGGCAGCTGGGAACCCTGCTCACTTCTGCCTTCACCTTGCTCCATATCGAGCTGGCAACTGGTTTCCTCTCTCAGGCACAAAAAATGACCTCCACCGAGAGGGGCTGGAGTGGTGAGGATAAAGGTGAAGCAATGAAAGTGGTTTAGGGGAAATGGCAGTGCATGGGCCAGCTCTGGGAGCCAGCTCAGCAAGACGGTGGGAGGTCTTGGGGCTGGCACCATCAGCACTGGGATCAGACTGGGGCTGTGGATCAAATTATTCAGGTAAAAGGTTCACGGTTCCTGTGCCTCCCCTGTGCCCAGGGTGCCTCCCTAGGGCAACCCTTGGCAGAGCTGAGCTGGGGATGAAGGGTTTTACCCCGATGCCCGGCAGGGGCACGGGGCTCTGGGGTACACAGACTGCCCCCCACCCTCGTGTCCCGGGGATGCTGTGATGGGCTGGGTGGGGTCCTGCTTCTCCTGCCCTGTGTCGTGGGGGCAGGAGCTCCCGCTGGAGCTCCCCTTGCCCGGGGAAGTCCAGGACGGGTTTCAGAGGGCAGAGCTCGGCCGTGTGTGTCCCCCTCACCGAGGGTGTCCTGCTGCCCACCGCAAGCCCTGTTACTGCAGCTGGGCCGCCGTGACCTCCACCTCCGTCTCCCCCGGGGCAGGAACACATCCAAGACGAAGACCTCCCACAGCTCCCGAGATAGGGACCTCCAGTCCCCACATCAGCTAGATCTGGGACCCCCCCGGGGCACGGGGAGGCAGGGCTGGAGGGGCTCAGCTGAAGCCGCTCCCTCCTTCCCCGGCCCGCAGCCTCTTCCTGGGCGCGATCGCGGCAGCGGAGGAAGAGGGTGGTCCCCGGGACCCTTCCTGGTCTCCCCCAGACCGGTGGTCGAGCCCCAGCCTCCATCCCCAGCATGGTTTGAGGGGGTCCACCCCCACCCCTGCTCTCCCCCAGTACTTCACGTCGGCTCCCACCTTGCCTGCCAGCTCGTAGTCCTGGGGCAGCACTGGGGGGTCTTCGCTCCCCCTCCGGGGGGGTCCCGCTCCCCGCAGCCCCGCCGGGGCCGCTCATGCTGCGTCCGAGCAGAGCCGCCGAGTTCCGAGGCAGCGAGAACCGCGGCCACACCCGGCCCGGCCCGGCCCGCCTTCCTCCTCCTCTTCCTCCTCCTCCTCCTCCCCGGCCAATGCCACCCCCGAGGCTCTGCCCTTGCCACCTGCCTGTCCGGCCTGGCCTCAGAGAGAGGAAGAGGAGGCTGAAGGCTGGAAACCTGTCCCGCTGCACCCCACGCCGGGGCCTCCGAGGTGCTTACGTTTGCCAGGGGCTTTTCCGCATGGGCCGATGGGCAGAGCCCTGGCACATCCCTCCAGGCACATGGATGACCACAGAAAGAACCACTCACCCTACAAGCGAACAGCCCCCAGGGCGTGAAGATGGAGAGCCTCCTGCTGCCAAATCACCCCCAGCCCCATCACCCCCGTGCCAGTGCAAGGTCAATAGGGGCAGCAGGGACAGCGAAGGCAGCAACTCCCACCCCACCAGCACACCCGACGGTAGTGGTGGTGGGGGGTTTGCCCCACCCGCTGCAGCTCCGATGGCTGCTGAACCGGGTCCCGGGTCACCAGCAAAGCTCAGCAGAGCAGGGAGGAAACCAGAGGCAGCATCCTTTGGCCGGAAGCCCTGGGCTGTGCTGAGCTAGTTCCGGGCTGGGACGGCTGCTGGGGGTCCTGCTCCCCACAGCTGCTCACAGCCCCCAGCCTCTTCTGCCAGCCAGTGCAGCCTGGCTTACAGCACACTTCCTCTGGGAAAAGCCCAAGAATGGGAATGCAGAAGAAATTCCAGGAGGGCTTCAGAGATGTTACATTACCCCAAAACTCTGACAAACTCCATCCAGGTCCAGGTGCTGTGGCTGCCTGGGGGCTTCAGGCTAACAGGCAGCACTCCACCACCAGCAGCCTTCAGCACTCTTTGATCTATTTTCCCTGGCCCACTTCCCATGTGCCAGAGCTTATCCCAGTGCAAAGCCCCCAGCCCTTCTCATACCACCAGGATTCAGGCATGCAGGGCTCCAGGGCAGAGCTGTGCCCATTGAATGCTGCAGGAGGTCTGATGGCAGAGATGCCCTCTGTGACAGCATCCGCCTCTGCACCTTCCCTGCTGCCAGCTCCTAATCTAGTCAAGCATTCCCACATCCCTCAGGAAAGGGAACCTGTATTTCCAGTCTCATAGCTGCACTCAGAGTCAGCTGGGGGATTTATAGTTTATATATATATATATATATTTATGGTTTTGGCCAGGAAAGTGCCCAAAGCTGTAGGCTGGAGGCACTCAGAGTTCCTAGAAGAGGTTGAGCTCCTGGGCAGCTTGCTAGGGGTTGAGGAGGTGAGGGCTGGAAGGGTACAGCAAACTGTGCTGCTGCTCATGGAGTTGCCCAGGCAGGAAAAATGCCTGGCTGAGCATCACCTCTGCACACTATCAGGTGCTGCAGGAGAAATGAGGCAGCCAGGAGCTGGCAAAGCTGGGGAACACAGCTGAGCCTCCTTGGCCTGCCCAGGGCTGGGGTGCAGAGGCCCCCATGGCTGCTATCCCCTGGGCTGTTTGACCCTGTGTGTGTGGACCCTGTGCTACTACCATGTTTCTCTGCTTCCTTGGCCTGGGCTGGAGAGAAAGTACCTGGGGGTTGCAGCCTCCCCATGGGTAACAGTCTCCTCACAGGTGACAGCCTCCTCATGGGTGACAGCTACAGCCAAACCATGGGCAAGAGCCACTTGCTGAGCCCCATCCCTGCCACGGGTGCTGGGGGGATGCTGGGGAGGTGCAGATCTCCCTGTGTGATGAGGTCCCAGGCGCTGCCTGTGTCCTGGGCTCCCCCGGCAGAGGGGACACACGTGTCAGAGCCACTCGATGGCCCCGCAGCAGCTCTGCAAATAGCACTGGACAGCAGCCGAGTGCTTCTCCCATCTGCTTGACTTTTCATGAGGGCCTGGGGCTGACACAGGCAGGACGCAGGCTGGCTCATCCCTGGCAGAGCACGGCTGCTCCAGAGGCGGCTTTCCAGCTGTGGTGCAAAAGGTTGAGCTCAGGCACAGCCTCATCAAAGGTACTGGGACATGAAGCCTCCTCCATCCTCCTCAGCAGCCCAGAAGTGTCTGCCCCCCAGCTTGCCAGCAAGCACACAGCCAAACCAGGCCCCTCATCCTGCAGCACCAAAGCAAACTCTCCCAATTCTTTGTGCTTTAAAGCACCACTTTGAATCGTAGACCCACAGGTTAGGATGACCCAAAGGAAAGTGCTCCCCAAGTGGGAGCGAGGTTGCACAGCCCAGGGAGCAGGGATTAGGCACTTACCGTAAAGCCAATGCCCACAGTGGCAGAGAAGGAGCCAGGGATGAACTTGCCCTGGTCAAACTGGACCAGCAGTGATGTCTTCCCCACACCGCTGTCTCCAACCAGGATCGTCTGCAAGGAGCAGGAAAAGAGGCATCAGTGTGTGGAGCAGGTGTGTGGTGCCTGAGCTGGCAGCCAGGGACTGGGTTGCTTGGGCAGGGGGATGCAGCAGGAAATGCAGCATGATTCGGAGGGAGCCAGCTCAGCCCCGGATCGTGGCAGAGAATCCCAGCAGCAGATTGTCCCCGTGGGCTGCTGCCTGACAGTGCTGCAAGCAGACAGCTTATCTCCCCATGTCCTGTTCTTCACTGTCACCTTTGGTCCTGCCACTCACCCAGAGATTAATTTCCCCCCCCCTCTGACCATCTCTGTAATAAAGAAAATGTACCTCAGTCTGAACTTTGGGAGTGAGCCCCACTGTGCCCTCTCCAGGCGCAGAGAGGTGGAAAGGAAAGCAAAGCTCAGCCCATCACGGAGATGGCAGTGCCCCAGCCTTGGTTCACACAGGCCTGGTGGCAAACCTCTTTGGAGGACTCTGGCAGAGCTGGATGATGTCCAGACCCGTTTATTAAAGAGGATGTCTCCAGCAGCTGCTGCTCACAGCCTCTGCCACAGCCCTGCAGCCTCTCCAGGGCACCAGGCTCTCTCCATGCTTCACTAATGCCTCAGACCTGCAGAGCTGCCCTTCTCAGGCTGCTCTGCTTGAACTCACAGAACCTCTCAGCCTCTCCATCCCTCTATAGGAAGTTCCAGGGCTCTCCTACATGGAGTAAAGCTTGTTTCCAAGCAGAAGGGACAGGAGAGCTGCGCAGGTGTCAAGGTTGGGGCACAGCCATCACTTCTTGAGCAGCTCCCAGGCCAGCCTGTGGCCCTGGTACCCACATCGCATCCCTGGGGAGCTCATCTCCCTTCTGCTCCTGGCTCTGTTCCTCCAAATACCCAGCCTAAGGGAGACCAAGGGTGCAAACACAAGCCCCTCCCTCCCCTCTCTGACAGAATCTGGGGCTTGTTCACAGAGCCACTGGCACAAACATTCACATCCTTTCAGGAAATTGAGGCACTTTCAACCCTTTTGCAGGGACGTGAGTTAAAACAAACATTCTGCTGGCTGCCTTCTTATTTAGGAGTGGCTTTGGCTCTGCCTTCAGGACATGGGTTCCTTTCTGCATCCCTGGCAAGTGCTGAGCTAGTCCTGGGGCAGTGTTCCCCAGGTCACTTGTCCCCTGCCAACCCTGAGCCAGAGAAGTGCTGGGGCTAACTCCCTGACTCTGCTGTACTTTGCATCTCTTGTTTCCCTCCTTGGTTTGTGTTTAGTCTCATGTAGCTCCAGCAGCTCTGCCCCATCCTGGGGCACCCCAGCTCTTCATCCCCACCTCAGGTGACATCATAAAGGTCACTTTTAACCTGCTGAGTGGCAGCTGTTGCTTAAGCATCTTCCTGATGAACAAAGGAGTCTCCACCTATGTCTGGTCCCAACCCTCCATTGTTTTCCCTGCACTGAGGGGTCCTGGGGTGAACAGAATGGTTTGGGTTGAAAGGGGCCCTAAAGATGATCTAGTTCCAACCCCCCTGCCATGGACTGGGATGCTTTCCACTAGACCAGGTTGCTCAAGGCCCTGTCCAACCTGGCCTTGAAACACCTCAAGGAGCGGGCATCCATGATCTCCCTGGGCAATGTGTTCCAGTGTCTCACCACCCCCACTGTAAAACATTTGCTTCTAATCTCCATTCTAAATCTCCCCTCCTCAAGCTGCAGTCCATCCCCTCTCATCCTATCACTACAAGCCCTCGTGAAAAGTCCCTCCCCAGCTTTCTTGTAGGCCCCCTACTGGAAGGCCACTCTAAGATCTCCAGCCCCACTTCAGGAACCATGCCACTCCCTTTGTGAAATGCAGGTCAGAGGAGTGGGGAAGAAAGTGCTCAACCAAGTGGCTGAACAGCCCTGGAAGATCAAAACCTGATTTTGTACCCTGGGAGGCCATGTGGGATCCAGCCACTGGACACATGTCACAGTGCCCAGCACCATGACACCCCATGGACCCTGAAGGAGTGGGCTGAAATCAAGAGCTGAGGAGCTTGAGGACCACAAATGAAGCAGGAACATGGACTGGTGGAGGGCCAGCATCCTGCCTTGCATAAATCACCACACCACTACCTGCCTGGAGCCTAGGGGAGTCATTCTGCCCCTGTACTCAGCACTGGTTAGGCCACACCTTGAGTCCTGTGTCCAGTTCTGGGCCCCTCAATTCAAGAAAGATGTTGAGATGCTGGAAGGTGTCCAGAGAAGGGCAACAAAGCTGGGGAGGGGTCTGGAGCACAAGGCTGGGGAGGGGTCTGGAGCACAGCCCTGTGAGGAGAGGCTGAGGGAGCTGGGGTTGCTTAGACTGGAGAAGAGAAGGCTCAGGGGAGACCTCATTGCTGTCTACAACTACCTGAAAGGAGGTTGTAGCCAGGTGGGGGTTGGTCTCTTCTCCCAGGCACCCAGCACCAGAACAAGAGGACACAGTCTCAAGCTGTGCAGGGGGAAGTTTAGGCTTGGTCTTAGAAAGAACTTCTTTACAGAGAGGGAGTTTGCATTTGCCCTTTGGCATGGGCTGTCCAGGGAGGTGGTGGAGTTAGCATCCCAGGAGGTGTTTAAGAAAAGCCTGGATGAGGCACTCAGTGCCATGGCCTGGTTGATTAGTTAGGGTTGGGTGATTGGTTGGACTTGATGATCTTAGAATCATAGAACCAATAAGGTTGGAAAAGACCTCAGAGATCATCAAGTCCAACCTGTCACCCAACACCTTATGACTACTAAACCATGGTGTACTGTGATACTGTGAAACCATGGCTCTAAGTGCCACATCCAATCCCCTCTTGAACACCTCCAGGGACAGTGACTCTCCCACCTCTCTGGGCAGCACATCCCAATGGCCAATTACTCTTTCTGGGAAGAACTTTCTCCTTACCTCCAGCCTAAACCTTCCCTGGTACCTCTTGTTCTGGTGCTAGTTGCCTGGAAGAAGAGACCAACCCCCTTCTGGCTGCAACTTCCCCTCAGGTAGTTGTAGCGAGCAAGAAGGTCTCCCCTGAGCCTCCTCTTCTCCAGGCTAAGCAACCCCAGCTCCCTCAGCCTCTCCTCACAGGGCTCTGCTCCAGACCCCTCCCCAGCCTCGTTGCCCTTCTCTGGACACATTCAAGAGTCTCAATGTCCTTCTTAAACTGAGGAGCCCAGAACTGGACACAGGACTCAAGGTGTGGCCTAAGCAGTGCTGAGCACAGTGCAGAATGACTTCCTTGCTCCTGCTGGCCACACTATTCTTGATGCAGGCCAGGATGCCATTGGTCTTCTTGGCCACCTGGCCACACTGCTGGCTCATGTTCAGCCTCCTATCAACCAGTACCCCCAGGTCCCTCTCTGCTTGGCTGCTCTCCAGCCACTCTGACCCCGGCCTGTAGCTCTGCATGGGGTTGTTGTGGCCAGAGTGCAGCACCTGGCACTTGGACTTGTTGAATGCCATCCTGTTGGACTCTGCCCATCTGTCCAGCTGGTCAAGGTCCCTCTGCAGAGCTCTCCTACCCTCTAACAGATCAACTCCTGCCCCCAAATCGGTGTTGTCTGCAAACTTACTGATGATGGACTCAATCCCCTCATCCAGATCATCAATAAAGATATTGAACAAGGTCTTGGAGGTCTCTTCCAACCTGGCTGATGCTGTGGTTCTGTGCCCTGCTGCCCTGAATCAGCACTTTCCCTTGGAAAGAAAAAACATCCCATCCTCCAAACATCTCCTGGGAAAGGCCTGACCTGCCAAGCAAAGCTGTTGGCAGGATGCAGCCCTGCACCTCCGCAAGGCTGAGAGGCAGCAGTCGGGGGCCAGATCTGCAGCCAGAGATTTCTCCTCCTCCCTGACTCGATCTCAGGCTGTTTGTGGGTCACTTGTACATTCAGAGCAGCCTCGTGGGCTGGAAGCCTGCACCAGAGCTGGAGGGATCTTGGGAGGCAGAATTCTGAGCTCAACCCTTGCACGTGGGTCAGAGGAGCTTGGCCACCCCTTTCCCCGTGGGGAATGTCACTCTCCAAGCCCCACTTGGTTTTGCCCTGGGTCCAAGACACGTTCCCCTTGCTAATGGTTGGACTGGATGATCTTCAAGGTATTTTTCCCATCAAAAGGGTTCTGTGATTCTGTGAGCAGGATCTGCCCTGGAGCAGCCACATAAGAAAACACCCCAAGAATTAGTTACTGTGGGCCTCCCACAGCCCAGCATTGCTTTTTTCCCCCTTGCTGACACACAAGACACTATTCCCAGTTAAAATGCTGGTGCTGGGAGGTGCAACAGGAGCAGCTTCACCCTGAAGCACTCATTTTGGGAGCAGTTGATGCAGAGAGCAGCATTAATTATGGAGGGAAGAGAGTTGGCTTCAATGAGCACCAGAAAGCCTCTAGAGCCCAGGATTTATGGAGAACAGGCATAAAAGACAGGGTCTGCTATCAATAATTTAACTGGGACTTATAATAGAGATAACTCATGAATTGTTTCATGATTTAATAATACCACTACTAGTAAAAGTTGGCCTGAATCAGCCAAGAGTTTTTCCTAATGGCTTCAGGAAAGGATCAGGGGTTTAGTGGAAGCACAGCAGAGTGGGAATCACTGTGACCTTCCTGGTTATGAAATAAACACAGAAGCAGAATAAAAACCCTGCTGGGGAGTGGATGTGGCTGGCCAGCTGTCAGATCTCAGGCTGGAGATGTCTGAGTCATGATGGGAAGAAGCCTCCCAGCCACAGAGCTCCATACCCTGCTCTGCCCCTTGCCAATACCTTCGGCCACAGCCTGGCCAGCATGGCCTCAGCCTCCTCCCCATCCACCCCAGGTTTTCTCAGGGTTTTCCTTTGCCTGGAAAACTTTGGTAGAAAAGTTCACAGGTGTCTTTTGGTGCTGCAGGTCCTCCCTGCAGTGTGCTGTGGGGCTGGAGTGGTGCTTTGCCGGGGTACACACACACACACACGGGCTGGCCAAGGTGCAGAGGGAAACCTGGCCAAGACCAGGAGAGCTGCTTCATAGCAGTCCCAAAGCACCACTGTGCTGAGTCCCAGCACAACCAGAGCAGCCCTTGTTTCCATCTAAAGGAAATTATTTCCACTGGATGGGCAGAGGTAACCTCACTTCATCACCCCACAGCTTGCCTAGCCTGTGGCCCCGGCAGAAAAGGGGCACAGCTTGGCACACATCCCTAGGGAAAGAGCAAATATCCCTTCCTACAACTCACCGGGGTAGTTTTGGCCTTTCAGATCACTGCTGGCTCTGTGTAGGTTGCAGAAACAAGACAGAGTAATGGGGCAGTGAGGGCAAATCCACCCAAGCCTCCCCTCTTTGTGCTGGCAGCCAATGAACTGATGTGGCAGGGGAAGAGCAGTGCTACTCAGCTGCCAGAGCAGCTCAGAGAAGTGCTGCATTTCCAGTGCCAGCCAAGCAGCAGGAGATCTAGGATGGCACATGTGGGTTAAGGTTTTCTTCCCAGTTAATCTTTGAGCTTCAGCATGTGGTAGCTGGACTTGAGCTAACATGTAGCTTGCAGGAGGAGGGGAGAGGTGCTCTCCATAGGCTTTGCTGTTGCTCTCAGACAACTGCTGAAGCTTCAACCCCAAAAGTTTGCTCCCAGGTCAGCAGGATTTGTGTCAACATCTTGTGGCACTAGTGTACGTGCACCCCAGCACAGCTGCCTGCAAGAGCTCAGCCAGGACCTGGCACTGGGAGAGGTCTGGGAGTGAGGCTGTGGCTCCTTTGAGCCCCTCACCACACCACTCTCCTGGTCTCTCAGGGATGCATTACCTGCTCTATACACAAAATTGCACTGTCTCTTCCTTGCTCCAGGCAGTGCTCCAGGGCAACTTGGATGCTCCTGGATGCTGCCTTGAGCTGTCCTGTGCCACAGGGACAGCTCTGAGCTGTCCCCAGATTGCCCAGGCAGTGTTTTACCATGGCCAAGCCCCTCAATGCTGGCTCAAGCTAGAGCCCAGGGCCCTCTGCCAGCCCTGCTTGGGCCCTTGCCCTGGCAGAGGCTGTCTCAGCCCTGAAGACATGAGCTCTGGGGCTGTGCATCAAGCAAAAGCTGGCTCAGGTCCCGCAGGGAATCCCTGTTTGCAAACCCCCTGCTAACCCCTTGGATCAACCACAGCCCAAGGGCACATCCCTCTCCCTTTGGGACTTGTTCCAACTAAAGACATCCAGGCATCCAATGGGAGGAAGATTGATTTGGCAATGGATCAAACCACCTGAAAGCAGAATGTGTCGTTCTGTGCCAAGGGAAACTTTTCTGGAACAGCCCAGAAGAAATCTTCGCTGTTCTTGCTTTGATTTCCTCCTAGCCTGCTTCCTCCTCAGGCCTGGGATTAGCTACCAAGCAGAAATCACTTAGCCTTTGCCTCCAGAGTGCAGAGCTCTCTCAGAGTGTCTCAACACATCTGAAATGTGATTCCTCACTGTAGTGGTGTGATGCTTTAGCCCACAGGCACCAACAATAAAAGCACAGCTAAACTCACAGAATCACAATATCACCAAGGTTGGAAGAGACCTCAAAGATCATCGAGTCCAACCTGTCACCACAGACCTCATGACTAGACCATGGCACCAAGTGCCACGTCCAATCCCCTCTTGAACCCCTCCAGGGATGGTGACTCCACCACCTCCCTGGGCAGCACATTCCAAGGGCGAACAACTCTCTCAGTGAAGAACTTTTTCCTCACCTCCAGCCTAAACTTCCCCTGGTGCAGTTTGCGACTGTGTCCCCTTGTTCTGGTGCTGGTTGCTAGAGAGAAGAGACCAACCTCCTCCTGTCTACAACCACCTTTCAGGTAGTTGTAGAGAGCAATGAGGTCACCCCGAGCCTCCTCTTCTCCAGGCTAAGCAACCCCAGCTCCCTCAGCCTCTCCTCAAGGCCTCTCCCCAGCCTTGTTGCCCTTCTCTGGACACGTTCAAGTGTCTCAATGTCCTTCCTAAACTGAGGGGCCCAGAACTGGACACAGGACTCAAGGTGTGGCCTAACCAATCAGTGGGAGAAGGGAATGGAAAGCTGTATTTCACAAGCAAACCTGCACTCCACAATGGAAAACAATGAATATGCACAGAATACACAGTATTTACAATATCAACCAAGAGTTCGCAGGAAATAACACAAGCACAGATCCTCCCGAGGAGAATCCCCCTGGGCTTCCCCCCCAAACCCCTCTCCCCCTCCTCCCCTTTCCCTTAGTAGGTGAAAAAGGAGAAAGAGAGAAAAAAGGGTATTAAGGGAAATTTGTTAGCTCAAAGCAGTTGTGAAGAAAGTTAGTTATTCTTATCTCATCAGCTTCATTCCAAGGTCAGTTGCATGCTCTCTGGCTAAAGAGCAAGAAGGCAGACAGCCTGAAGCTGGAGCTGGAGTGAGTGAGAGAAAGAATGCCAGAGATATTTGCTATGGTACATCTGACATCTGACCAATGAAATTCGTTTAGAATTAAGCTTTGTTTTCCTTTTCACACCCAAACATTCAGCTAGAGAATTCTGCAGCTGTCCTTTTCTTAAGGACACAGCCTAACCTGTCATGCTGGCTCAGAAACAGGATCTAGCAAAGCATTTGCTGCCTCACACCCCTGGAGCAAGACTAGGCTTGCTTCTGCAAGACAAGTAACCCAGCCAGGAGCAGCAGCAGGAGACCAAAGAGCAGAACAGAATAGAATAGAATGAAGTAGAATAGAATAGAATAGAATAGAATAGAATAGAATAGAATAGAATAGAATAGAATAGAATAGAATAGAATAGAATAGACCAGACCAGGTTGGAAGAGACCTTCAAGATCATCGTATCCAACCTATCATCCAACACCATCTAATCAACTAAACCATGGCACCAAGCACCACATCAAGTCTCCTCCTAAACACTTCCAATGCTGGTGACTCCACCACCTCCCTGGGCAGCACATCCCAATGGCCAATCACTCTCTCTGTGAAGAATTTCCTCCTAACATCCAGTCTGAACCTCCCCTGGTGCAGCTTGAGACTGTGTCCTCTTGTTCTGGTGCTGGGTGCCTGGGAGAAGAGACCAACCCCCACCTGGCTACAACCTCCTTTCAGGTAGTTGTAGAGAGCAAGAAGGTCTCCCTGAGCTTCCTCTTCTCCAGGCTAAGCAACCCCAGCTCCCTCAGCCTCTCCTCACAGGGCTGTGCTCCAAACCCCTCCCCAGCTTTGTTGCCCTTCTCTGGATGCCTTCCAGCAAGTCAACATCTTTCCTGAACTGAGGGGCCCAGAACTGGACACAGGACTCAAGGTGTGGCCTAACCAGTGCAGTGTACAGGGGCACAATGACCTCCCTGCTCCTGCTGGCCACACTGTTCCTGATGCAGGCCAGGATGCCATTGGCCCTCTTGGCTGCCTGGGCACACTGCAGGCTCATGTTCAGCCTACCATCGACCAGCACCCCCAGGTCCCTCCCTGCCTGGTTGCTCTCCTGCCACTCTGACCCCAGCCTGTAGCACTGCCTGGGGTTGCTGTGGCCAATGTGCAGCACTTGGCACTTGGATGTGTTCAATCTCCTACCCTTGGACTCTGCCCATCTGTGCAGCCTGTCAAGGTCCCTCTGCAAAGTCCCTCTACCCTCCAGCAGATCAACACCTGCCCCCAGCTTGGTGGTGTCTGCAAATTTACTGCTGATGGACTCAATGCCCTCATTCAGATCATCAATAAAGATGTTAAAGAGGATGGGGCCCAGCACTGATCCCTGGGGCACACCACTAGTGCCTGGCTGCCAGCTGGATGTGGCACCATTCACCACCACTCTCTGGGCTCAGCAGCAGAGAACATGGGCCTGGGATGGTTATTTGCCTGGGCAGCTCTTCTGCCCAGGGACTCTTTTCCACCAGTCTCATTCCTTTGCTGCAGCAGCTCGTTGCTGGAGAGGAGATAGTTAAGGCTTTGCAAAGAATCAAAGTTTCTCGAGTCATCCCTGGAGGCACGTCCTACTCTGTGCACAACAGAATGGAGTTCCTAGGAATTGATGTTTTCCTGCTCATCAAGTGCTGAGCACGTTGCTCTGAGTAGAGCAGGATGTAAAATAGACTCGGATTTGTGAAGAGGGATCCACGCAGCCCCAGCCCTTTCCACCGCCTGGTCCCACCACTGCTTTGTCCCAGCTCCCCAGGGGTGTCAGTCTCTGCACCGTCATTGGGGACTGCAGCAAAACACTGTGAGGACAGCAGGAAGGAGTGATGGGTAGATCTGGCAAAGATCAGAGTCTCCTCCATATCTTCTGGAGTTGCAGGGCAGGATCTGACTGCAGGGAGCAAAAGCCGTGCTCCGGCACAGCCTGCAGCAGAGCTTGAACCACCCCTGTCCTGCAAGGACAGCGGCAGCCTCTGGGCAATGTGGAGTTACAAAACAGAGTCTCAGGGACCCCGCAGAAGAATTTCAAAGCAAGGAATGGACGTCTCCTGGGTCACCGTGATTTCATGGCAGGGAGGTCCCAGCTCCTTAGGCTGGCTCTGCCCAAGCAGAGCCTCGGGATGCAGCTCCTCCCGACCCTGCGAGCAACACAGGGCAGAGGGAGCAGCCGAACGCCGGAGGCTGGCCCCTTTCCAACACTCCTGCTCGTAAACACTCTCAGTCCTGCTGCGGCACCTCCCCACCTGCCCCACATCACCCGGAGAGGGTTGGGGAAGGAAGAGCTGCAGTCCCATCCCCCCACCCCCACATACATCTCACTAGGATGGGGGTGGGGGTGGTGCAGGTGGACCCCAATGGAGAACAAGAAGCGCGGAAGAGAGAGCGACAGAGTTTGCCGGGGAAGTTCAAGCGGGAGCCTGACCGCGGCTGCTGCATCCCCCTCCCCCTCCGTGCATTTTACTTCCCCCCGTCCCCGTCTCTCCGAGCACCTACCTTGTGCAGCAGGGCCTCGTTGTAGCCGCCCACTCCCGAACCGCTGGCGTGGGCATCCATGGCCGGGGTGCATCGGCCGGGGGAGAAGGGGGTAGGGGCCGGGCCGGGCGAGCTCTCCTGCAGCACAGCGGACAGCGCCCGGCCCCGGCCCCGCCTTCAGCACCGCGGACAGCGCCCGGCCCCGCTCCGCCCGCTCCTTCAGTCCCGATGGGGACCGGCCCGGCCCGGTCCCGCTGGTATCAGTCCCGTTAGGTTCGGTCTGGCCCCGTCCTATCCCGTTAGTCTAAGTCCCATTAGTCTAAGTTCCGTTAGTCCCGGTGCAGCTCCGCAGAGGCCGCGGCTCAGCCCAGCCCGGTTCAGCACAGCTCTGTCCTGTCCTCCGCAGGCCAGCAGAGCGGTGCCCGGTTCCTCGCCGCTGCCACCGTGCCGGCTTCACTCTTGCCGGGTTCCCCCGCCCAGACGCGGACGGCTGGTCCCTCCCCGGGGCGGGGAGGCCGTGGGAGCTCCCCTCCACGCACGCAGGGTCCGTGGAAGCTTCCACGCAACTGCTGGTCCTTCTCCAGACACCACCCCCCTACCCCCTCAAATATCCGCTGCGATAGCAGCCCCCATCCTGGGGCTCCCTGCCCTTCCCTCTCTACCGGGAAATGCTGCGGGAGCACAGTGAGGTGGGGCTGGAAGGTAGCCCTAGGCAGAGAGGCTTCTTGCTGCCAGCTCAGATCAATTACTGAGCCAGAAGCTCAAAGCCAGCTCTGCTGCACCCGTGCTTCACACCTAGCTCCTTGGCACTCAGCTTGGGAATCTCCACACCCAGCCTGCTCTGGCTGTCACCCCCAAAACATCAGCCCAGGCAGCTGGTGTGAGTTCATGGACAATGGCAAAATGAAGAGCTGGATAGTCAGCAGGGTTAGTGGTGTGTCACCCCATGGAGGGGCTTGTCCTAGCCAGACCATTTCAGCTTCTTCACAAAGCCAGTGCCAACAAAAGCCTGGAAATCCCAGAGGCACCCCTCTGGAAACCCACAGAGCTCATCTTGGAGTCTCTGTGTTTAGAAACAGGAGGAGCCTCTGCCCAAACCTGCAGGTGACAGTCGATATCTCATTGAGCTCCTGTTATTTACAGGTCCCGTCAGAGCAGTGTGCTGTTGTCAGTCAGACTGGAATGAAACTCATCATTGCTGAGGACTTCATTTAAAAGAGTCTCAATTCAATCTCCAGCTCCTTCCTTCCAGATCAGCAGACTGCCCCAAGGCAGAGGAACAGACCAGGCTTCCAAGAGCCATCTGCACCCATCCGTTGCTGCTCAACTGCCTGGGCCTGACGCTGCTAATTATATCTGTGCACCATTTCCTCTGAGACCGGAGGTGGTTGGGCCGGGTCAGATGATCTCTCGTGGCAACAACAGCCAGAAAAGATGAAAAACAACCCAGAGAGACTAGAATTCATTAATTTTTTTAAGGTTTACATGAGGCCAAGAAGCTAAACCTGGCCCAAACAGACCATCCTGCAGCCAGACCACCTGCTGCTCTCAAACACTGGGAGGTGATCCACAGCACAAAAATAAGTGATGCCATGAGCCATGGTGTCTGGATCAGCTCATTCACAAGTGCCATGGCCAGCACCACAGCTCAGTGTAGCACACACACCCCACACCAGGTAGGACCACGAAGATGACAGCAGCAAACCTCAGAGGGACTTCAACAAATCAAGGGCAATTCTCTCTCCTATTACATACACCAAGAACTTGTGCTGTCAGCACAGCCCCTTCCATGGGTGTCCCCATGCTGTAATGGCCCCATGAGGATGGAGACCTAATCCTAACATGTCTTGAGTGCATGCTCAGCCCTCTTGCTCCAACATCCACATAGAGTGAAGCTCTGCCCTGTTCCAAGCTGTATGCTGGGCCACAGAGACCCCCAGATGCCCAGATCTGCCATGGGTACTGAGTGGCTCTGCCTTGTGCTCAGAACAGACTGCTCCTGGAGGGTGAGACAAACTTAAGCCCCACTGAAGGAGAGAAAGCCCCTAACACATCACTGGATCTGAGATTCCAGCCCTGCTTACCTCTGGAGGGGATTCTCAGCATATTCCTGCTGCATGAAGGACTCGGAGGGTATCCTGTGACCCAATATCAGGGTACAAGGTTTAGCACCGGAGCTGATTGAGTTAGATGACGGTTGGGCTTGATGATCTTTCCATCCAAAGCAGTTCTATAATCCTATGTCAGCTCCAGCCACCTTTGTTTCCCTTTTCTGAGTCAAAGGAGAGCAGTGAGGAGCTGCTGCTGAGTGAGGAGAGCCTTGCAAAGCCGAGTTCTCCTTTCCTCCTGCAGGCACTGCCCCTTACACCAGGGACACGTTTGGCCCAGTGGGTTTATCGGTGCTCAGGAGAAGACAGCTTTCCTAATCATGACACCACCAAGTTTGAGGCAGCCTAACCAGACAACTCAGACTGCTGGCCAAAGACAAGCAGTGGAAGAGCCTGGCACTGCTCCAAGGGCTTTATGCCTCTTGATGGCTCTGGGAGACCTGACCCACGCAGATAAGTGGTATCTGCAGCTTTATCGGAGCCCAGCAGCCTGGCATCTGCATCTCCCTCCTCCCCTCACACACTGATGATCGTCTTCCCTCCCACCCCTCAAAGCCAAGCAGCTATCACAGCCCCCAGCAGCGGTTTCTGGGAGCCAGTGGGCAGCTGGTGGCCCCGGACAAGTCCTGACCAGCTGAAACCAGTGCAGAGCCATGAAATCAGAGGAAAGGACCTGCAATCAGCAGGAGAGATTTCCAGTGAACCTGCAACTGAGCTCCATTGTCTGGCCATTTGCTGGTAGATTGGATCTCTGATAGCTTAATTGCTTGTCTGTTTGCCTTCGAGATTCCAATCCAGCTTAGGACTTTCTGCTTTGCTGTAGCTTGCTTGCTCCTGCTCCTTCCAGGCTGCCCAACCCCCTTGACCCGCTGTAGCATCTCCCTGAACTGCCTGCACAACACTGTTGGGGACACCTGATCTCTACCAAAGTCACTCCTACCCTGTGAGCTAGGGAGGAGTCAGAACTCCATCCTCTGAATCTGCTGAATTGTGTTTTGTGAATGCCACTGTGCTAAACTCTTGCCTTGGCCCTTTTTGGGTGAGGAGCCCAGCCCATGGCACAGCCCAGAGTAAGCTCACCACCACGTCTGCAAGGGCTTCTCTCTTTTACTAGCTTCAGTCAGGAGGTCTGGAAGGGATCTGGGCTTATCCTGGTTATCTGAGATGGCAGGGGAAGGGAGAGACAGCGGTGCTCAGTCAGCCAGCACTAGAAGGACCACAGTAGTCACTGTTCAGCCTTCTCTCCTAATGACAGTTCCACCAAACCTGCCCAATCTGCCCATGAAAGCACAGCCTGAAACACCTGGGTTGGTTTGCAAAGGCCCTGCATTAAATGACAGGATCAGGAGGTGGAAATGTCATTGAAGCCCCAATGCTGAGCTGTGGTGGCAGGAAGTAAGGTGGGATGGGAGCTGGGGGAAGATCTGCTGGTGCTGGGGCTGTGTCCTCACTAATCAATCAAATTACTGCCTGCTCCAGGAGGTCTTTGAGCCTTTTATTTCCTTTTTTTCCCTTTGTTTTAAGGCCACCACCAAAGACTAAACCCTGACCCAGAATCTCACCTGAGCCAGGGCCAAGGCAGTATCTCTTTGTGTCCCATCCTGTGTCCCATCACTGCTGGGCAGGGGCTGTGGGAGTTCAGGGCCAGCTCACCTCCTGCTGATGTGTGCCTGTTGCCACCATTGCTCTGCCACTGCTGGGGACACTCTGCTGGGCGACTCCTGACCCCTACATGAATCCCTGCTCCAGCCCTGAGTGGCTGAGAGGAAAGGATGAGCTGGTTTATTCCCATGAGGGTGCATCAGTGGGATTCCTGAGAAGTGCTTCAGCAGTGCCTCTTGCCTTACAGAACAGCCTGCCCTTGCAGTTCCTGAGCCATTTTCTGCCAAAGCAGAGGAAGCCTCAGCTCAAGAGCAGGACAGGACCCAGCTCTAGGCAGGCAAGACCCAGCTTGCCTCATCAGGGGCCCCTTGCCCAGCCACAGCCACCCCACAGAGATTCCCACCCTTTAACTCTTGCTGAGCATTGCTCAGATCCCCTCTGGGGCTGCTCTTCTCCAGGCTCAGCAGCCCCAGGGCTCTCAACCTTTGCTCCTCACAGAGATGCTCCAGGCCCCTCAGCACCTTCAGAGTCTCCACCGGACTCTTCCAAGTAGTTTTCTGTCTCTCTTGAACTGGAGAGTCCAGAATTAGACCCAGTACTCCATCCATGGCCTGTAGGGCATAGTAGATGGGGAGGAGAACCTCTCACAATGCTGGTGCAGAGCTCAGTGGCTTCCCCTGCCCTTTGCTGCAGCCTCCTCCACAGGCAGCTGCATTGACTCATTCCCTGAGGGTGTCTGCAGCACCCCAGCTGCCCAGCTCCCCAGCACCCATGCCTGTGCCCTGGCTGGAGGGTGCTGGGGGCACTCCGTGTGCATCTCTCTCCTTTTCTGCAGGGCACCAGGCAGTGTGGCTCCACAACATGCTCTGCTGCGCTGCTTTCTCTTTGAATTGCTCCTGTCTGTTTCTGGTTTCATCACTTTCAACCTGACATTCATTCTAATTGGGATAAATACCACAGCCTCTTTTAAGACAGAGCCTCTTGAGTCAGCACTACAAGATTCCTTGCTCCTGACCTCTCCCGTGTTGCTCTTCACCTCCAGGAGCATGTTCACAGGCTGCTGAGGCGGTTTGGGGCCAAGGTGCTGAGCCAGAACAAACCCCTCCTCTACACCCTGCAGCCACTGCAGCCAGGGCCCCTTTCTCCAGGGAGTAAAACCCCATGTGGGAGCTGCAGTTTGGTGCTGGGCATCCATAAATCCCTGCAGTGTCCTTGGGGGAAGGAAGGAAGGAAGGAAGGAGTCTGCCTTCAGCCACTGTGATGGGGTCAGGAGGGCAAGCCAGTGCTGGGGGCTGCAGGGATGGCAGGGCACTAACCCCAATCCCTACTGGGGGTCCCAACCCCTGTGTGGGCAGCTGCTCACCCTGCCTAGAAACCAAACCTGAAACAGAGAACAGGAAGGGGAAATGAGACCTCTCATCTGATGGCAATAGCACAGATGTGGCTCAGAAAATTCCCCAGGCTCTACCAAAGTGGCTCTTTGGCTTTTGGGGTAACTGAGTTGCCCTCGAAATCCCCAGCCATCAAATGCCCTTGTAGATACCTTCCCCACACAGGTTCAAGAAGGCCAATGGCATCCTGGCCTGCATCAGAAACAGTGTGGCCAGCAGGAGCAAGGAAGTCATTCTGCCCTGTGCTCAGCACTGGTTAGGCCACACCTTGAGTCCTGTGTCCAGTTCTGGGCTCCTCAGTTTAAGAAGGTCATTGAGAGACTTGAATGTGTCCAGAGAAGGGCAATGAGGCTGGGGAGGGGTCTGGAGCAGAGCCCTGTGAGGAGAGGCTGAGGGAGCTGGGGTTGCTTAGCCTGGAGAAGAGGAGGCTCAGGGGAGACCTTCTTGCTCTCTCCAACTCCCTGAAGGGAGGTTGCAGCCAGGTGGGGGTTGGTCTCTTCTCTCTAGCACCCAGCACCAGAACAAGAGGACACAGTCTCAAGCTGTGCCAGGGGAGGTTTAGGCTTGAGGTGAGGAGAAAGTTCTTTACAGAGAGAATTGTTAACCATTGGGATGTGCTGCCCAGGGAAGTGGTGGAATCACCATCCCTGGAGGTGTTCAAGAGGGGATTGGACATGCCACTTGAAGCCATGGTTTAGTAGTGATGAGGTCTTGGATGACAGGTTGGACTTGATGATCTCCAAGGTCTTTTCCAACCTTATTGATTCTATGATTCTAAGATTCCAGCTGGAGCAGCTACCTCTGAGCTGCTTCTCCCAAGCCTTCTCCCAGCCCAAGGGAAGGGTGGGAAGGGCTCACTGTACTTTGCCAGGTCATGGCAGGCATAAATCCACCACACCTCCCTGGGCATGCAGAAACCTTTGCAGGGTTGCTTGCTGGCTGCCTCTCCTGTCTGCCAGGTTCTCAGGGGGTTCACATCTTCTTGCCTGCCTTTTGCAAATCCCAGTCCTCTGCCACAGCCCTGCATGTTGTGTCCCACAGTACAGCACCACCAGGAGAGCTGGGGAGCAGCTCTTCCACCCCAGCACCCACACTCTTGGCCACGGCAGAGCAGCCCAGACTCCAGGGCAGATGGAAACCACAGCTCCTCCAGCCAAGAGCAGCCCAGGGTACCAGTGAGAGCAGAGGGTGGGCCACTGGCCCTAGTGTGGCCACTCCTCAGGATGTTTCTCTCCTTTCAGCATCAGGTTTTCCCCTTTGAAAAGCAGAACTTATTTTGTCATCAGCCCTGAGACTCTTAAACAGGGGCAGGAAGTCGAGGAGGTGAAGGGCTCCCTTGAGGGTGGCACAGCCACTCCTGGGGACATGTAGCTCTGGGGAGCAAGGACTGAGACTGCAGCTGCCCAGTGAGTGGGATGGAGGAGAAGCTCCTGATCTGGACCTGGATTCTCCTCCCAGGTGAGAGCAGGTTCTTCTTGTGTTGATGGGAGTGGGTAAAAGCTCACTGGGGCTGTGCCAACCTTCCAGACTCCACATCCCCATCCGGCAGAACTGGAAGGGCCTTGCAGATACCTTCCTTCCCTACTTTGCCCTCTGCTAAGAACTGATTATCCCAATGCCAAGCAGAGGCTGGCAACTTTTCCCAGCTGATGGATCCCTAAAAACACCCTGGCAGGGAGGCTGTGAATCCTGTGACCCCCTCGGTGCCAGGAGGGCAGTGGGCAGGGTGGGTAGGGCAGGCAGGGTGAGTTTGCTACCTCGTGCTGCTTGCTGAGATGGTTTTAACAGGAACCCAAATACTTTGGGGTGCACAGCAGCACCTTGGGGGCTGGCTTTAGGAAGGGTCAGGGAGATGTTAGGTTATGGATGGACTCAATGACCTTAAGGTCTATTCCAGCCAGGTGATTCTGCAAGGGCAGAGATGAAGCTCCCAGGGGGCTGCCGGGTGGGTGTGGGGTGCAGATATTTGGCATTTCTCCTTTTCTTTTAAACATGACCTTGGGAGACCCTGGGCGGGGGGGCACTCTGTCCTGCCCAAGGATAGGGAGGGGGTGGAAGGGGCAACTCTTCACCCCAGAGCCCACTGGCAGAAGCAGGAAGGGAGTTGCAGGCCCCTGGGGTTTCGTGGGGGAGGCAAAGAGAGACTGTGTGGTTCCCCCACCCTGTGTCCTTCCTCCCTCCTCAGGCTCTGCCACGAAGGCACAGCCTGAAACTGCCACGAAGGCACAGCCTGAAGCTATGGCGGGTGAGGGCAGCACGCCGGAGCCCCTGCGGGAGGGGGGCAGGCTTGCGTGTGCGCTGCTTGTGGCACGGGCTGTGTCTCCGCAGGCTGCGGGGCTCTGCGGGGCCCCGCGGAGGTGAGCGGCGTCCCGGGGGCGCTCTGGAGGTGCCCTGCGAGTACGAGCCGGAGCTGGCGGACGCCAACAAGTACTGGTGCAGGGGCGGGAGCTGGCTTTTCTGCTCCATCCTCGTTCAGACCACGGCCCCCGGTGCTGCAGCCTCGGCAGAGAGGGTGTCCCTGCGAGACGACCCCGCTCGGCGTGTGTTTGTGGTGACCATCGAGGACCTCAGAGCGGAGGACGAGGACTGGTACTGGTGTGGGATCCAGGTAGACTGGCACGACCCCATGTGCCCTGTCATGGTGTCTGTTCTCCCAGGTAAGTGCGTGGCATGGCCCTTCTGCCCTGATGGAGGCAGGAGGGGCAGAAGGCATGAGGAAAGGGGAGGGGTTTTCTGTGCGAGGGAGGATGGGGAGAGCTGGGGATGGAAGAAATTCCCCTCCCACTGGCTTCAGCGATCCAACATCATCCCACCCCCCTCACTCCTGCACTGCACACCCCACTCTGGCGCCGTGCTTGGCAAACCCCCCATCGCCTCCCTGCCAGCAGCCCTTAGAGCCTTGAAGCCCCAAGCCCCCAACCCGAGGCACAGCCCAGGACTGGGGGATGTGCACCATGGCTCTTTGTGTCCCATCTGTTTGCCCTGCAGTGCCCTCCACCACACACTCTGACCTCCACACCACACAGAGGCAAGAGGCAACGTCCACTGCACCCTTCTCATGGACTCCCCTGGAGCTGGAAAACACCATGTCCACGTCAAAAGTCAGAAGCCAGCAGGCTGGGTGAGTGCCAGGGTCACCATGAAGGAGAGAGACTGCCCCAACCCAGGGACTGGGCAGCCCAAGGATGCAGGAACAACTCCAGCCCACCCCCAGGGCTTTGGGGCCAGCAGAGCACCTCTGGAGAAAGCAAAATGTGATGCTAAGGGGGCTGCTGTGGCCCTGTATGCCCCAGGGCTCCACTGATAGGGCTTCCAGAGCTCCCAGTGCCTGCAGGGCTGCAGGGGACCCTCACCTCCCAGGCAGGTGTCTGGGCACTTGTCTGGGGCAGTGAGGGATGAATCTGTGCAGCTCATTCATGTCAGGTTGCTCAGATACAGCTTGTACATGTGCATGGGCCCCTGCCCAGCAAACCTGGGAGAAATCCTTGGAACACCCTTGCCAACCTTTCCAGTGCTGTGCTAAATATAGCCCTGAAGGTCCTCCCTGGAGCACAGGGCTGCAGAGAGGCAGCACATCAGGACAGGAACACCCTTTTGTCTCCTCCCAGCACCCCAAAATGGCTTGTCCTCGTCCTGACACTCTCAGCTGCTCTGCTTTTGGGCATCATCATCTGCTGCAGGATGAGAAGAGCATCACTGGGGAAGAGCAGAGGTACAAGTGATCTGGGAGCCCAAGCCATGGCTCCCCTCTGTGAGGTGGCTGTGGGGATCCCCATGCTGCTTCCCAGCATCTGTCCACCCAGATGTCCCCCCCCTCCTCCCTCCCCCTTCCAGCTCTCCTCCCAGGCTCTGAAGAGGGCTTGGGGCAAAAAGGGGCTGATATCCTCCTCAGGACCCCAGCCCACTGAGCTCCATGGTCTAGGGGTCTTTTGGTGAAGTCAGGCCAGACCTGAGATTGCACAGGGGCTGATGTGGGCACTTGTGGGGAAGGGCTCAGGACTCCCAAGAATGCTCTCCTTCAGCAGAGAGAGCTCTGTGTGGGTCTGAGCTGCTTCTCTTGTTCTTCCCCAAGCAGCTCAGGCCGTGGAGATCAAGAGGAACAAGGACCTCCAGGTATTGTGGGTGGAAGGGCAGTGGGATAGGGGTCTTGTGATGGCTCCATCGTGAGGCAACCACTGCCTGGAGCCCCCTTGTCCTCAACACACCTCATCCCCTCCAGGTCACTGCCAGCTGGCAGCGAGCAGCCACGTCCCACAACATCTACAGGAACACTGAGTGGGAGCTCAGCTCACCTGAGGATGACTATGAGAACATCCCAGCCAAGTGGCAGGTAGAGGGGCTGAGGCAGCTCCTGGGCTGCACAGCAAGCTACCCCATGGGTACCCCTTGCTCCCAGCCCTGCAGCAAGGAGGACAACAATTTAGGGCAAGGAGGCTGGTGAGGGTCTTCCAGACAAGTCCTACGAGGAGTGGCTGAGGGAACTGGGGTGGTTCAGCCTGGAAAAAAGGAGGGGAGACTTCATTGCTCTCTACAACTCCCTGAAAGGGGTTGGAGTGAGGAGGGGCAAGCCTCTTCTCCCTGGTAATGGGTAATAGGATGAGAGGAAATGACCTCAGGCTGCACAAGGAGAGGTCTAAATTGGATATTAGGAAAAGCTTCTTTTCCCTTCCCTTCCCTTCCCTTCCCTTCCCTTCCCTTCCCTTCCCTTCCCTTCCCTTCCCTTCCCTTCCCTTCCCTTCCCTTCCCTTCCCTTCCCTTCCCTTCCCTTCCTTCCCTTCCCTTCCCTTCCCTTCCCTTCCCTTCCCTTCCCTTCCCTTCCCTTCCCTTCCCTTCCCTTCCCTTCCCTTCCCTTCCCTTCCCTTCCCTTCCCTTCCCTTCCCTTCCCTTCCCTTCCCTTCCCTTCCCTTCCTTCCCTTCCCTTCCCTTCCCTTCCCTTCCCTTCCCTTCCCTTCCCTTCCCTTCCCTTCCCTTCCCTTCCCTTCCCTTCCCTTCCCTTCCCTTCCCTTCCTTCCCCCCTTCCCCCCCTTCCCCCCTTTCCCCTTTCCCCCTTCCCCCTTCCCCCTTCCCCCTTCCCGGCATGACGCAGGCGCAGGTGCAGGCTTTGAGTGCCGTAGCCTGGATGGAGCTGCCCAGTGCCCCGATGTTTGCCTTTCTCCCCCGTTGCAGGACCTGGGAAGGGGAGCAGTTCCAGGCGGCAGAGCTGCGGAGCTGCAGGCAATCTACATGAACGTGCGCTGAGCGGGTTCCCCGCCGGCCAGCTGAGAGCATCGCCCCCTGCAATACTCCCAACAGCCAGGCTGTGTTTCCCCGCTGCTGCCTGAGCTTCCCCTCTCTCTCCCACGGAGATTTCCAGTATCCTGCAGAAGTAAATCCTGTCTCCTTTGTACCACATGAGACTGGGGACCCCGTTCTGCCAGGGGCTCCCTCAGTGTGCCAGGGAGTCCCTCAGTGTGCCAGGGAACCTGGCCTGCATCAGGAACAGTGTGGCCAGCAGGAGCAGGGAGGTCATTCTGCCCCTGTACACTGCACTGGTTAGGCCACACCTTGAGTCCTGTGTTCAGGTCTGGGCCCCTCAGTTTAGGAAAGATGTTGACTTGCTGGAAGGTGTCCACAGAAGGGCAACAAGGCTGGGGAGGGGTTTGGAGCACAGCCCTATGAACAAAGGCTGAGGGAGCTGGGGTTGCTTAGCCTGGAGAAGAGAAGGCTGAGGGGAGACCTTCTTGCTCTCTCCAACTCCCTGAAGGGAGGTTGTAGCCAGGAGAGGGTTGGTCTCTTCTCCCAGGCAAGCAGCACCAGAACAAGAGGACACAGTCTCAAGCTGCACCAGGGGAGGTTTAGGCTGGATGCTAGGAAGAAATTCTACACAGAGAGAGTGATTGGCCATTGGGATGTGCTGCCCAGGGAGGTGGTGGAGTCACCATCACTGGAGATGTTTAGGAAGAGACTGGATGGGGTGCTTGGTGACATGGTTTAGTTGATCAGATGGTGTTGGAGGATAGGTTGGACTCGATGATCTCAAAGGTCTCTTCCAACCTGGTTTATTCTATTCTATTCCTATTCCTATTCCTATTCCTATTCCTATTATTCCTATTCCTATTCCTATTCCTATTCCTATTCCTATTCCTATTCCTATTCCTATTCCTATTCTATTCCCTGACCCCACTGGGATGGAGATCACAGCAGAGGAGCCTGCTGCATGTTGGCATTTCTCTGGGAAGCAGAGGCTGTTTCAGAGCAAGGCACAGAGCCTCTCTCATGAGACACCCCAGGTGAGTCCTGGACCCCAGATGAAAAGGGAGGGAGCAAGAGACTTCTTTATAAAAGCCAGGTTGGACTTGATGATCTCAAAGGTCTCTTCCAACCTGGTTAATTCCTATTCTATTCTATTCTATTCTATTCTATTCTATTCTATTCTATTCTATTCTATTCTATTCTATTCTATTCTATTCTATTCTATTCTATCCTATCCTAGTTCTAGTCCTATCCTATCCTTCATATCCTATCCTATCCTATCCTATCCTATCCTATCCTATCCTATCCTATCCTATCCTATCCTATCCTATCCTATCCTATCCTATCCTATCCTATCCTATCCTATCCTATCCTATCCTATCCTATCCTATCCTATCCTATCCTTCCTCCTGCTCTTGTAAAAAAGATATCAGCACAGACCTCACACCTCTGAGGGGTCTTGAACACAAGTCCTGTGAGGAGCACGTGAGGGAACTGAGTTTGTTTAGTCTGGAGCAAAGAAGGCTTGGGAGAGACCTCATTGCTCTCTACAATGCCCTGGGAGGAGGTTGGAGCCAGGTGGGGATGGGTCTCTTCTCCCAGGTAAGAAGAAACAGGACTTGAGGAAGTGGCCCCAGGCTTGGGTTGGATATTAGGGAAACTTTCTTCACTGAAAGGGTCATCAAACACTGGAACAGGCTGCCCAGGGCCATGGTGGAGTCACCATCCCTGGGAGTGTTTGGGTGAGGAGTTTAGGGACATAGTTCTAGCAGTTGTGTAGAGGGAGATGCTGGGTGATGGTTGGACTTGATGATCTTAAGAGATTTTCCAACCAGGAGATTCCATTGTCCTGATTCTCTCAGCTCTAAGTCCTGTCCAAGAAGTGGGTAAAAGCTGCTGGGAGAGGGTAAAACCCTAGCTCATGAAGGGCAGGTACAGCCTTGGGGCCAGTCATTCCACAGACTCAGTCCTCTCCAGGGTGTGGTTCACAGGATCACAGGATGTTAGGGATTGGAAGGGACCTCTGAGGATCACCGAGTCCAACCCCAGTTTATTACTCCAACCATAAAGGTATAAAAGCTGAGAGGATGGGGCCCTTCCTCCTGGTGCACAGAAAGCTCTTTGCTACTGGTTTGTTGCTCTGCTGGTGGAGCACAGGGCAGGGAGAACCTGTGAGCCACAACCTGCAATCCTCAGCTTCAGCTGGTGTCTGCAGGAGTGGCAGGGGAGCAGCGCTGGTCAATTAGAGCAGCTCTGCTGGAGAAGCTGGACCCTGGGCCAGCAGCATAATTCCTCCCCTAGCCCCATGGATATGCAAAATCAACACTACTTAGCTGCTCTGTGAGTGCCTCAGGGGTTTGCTAACGCAGAGGAACCAGTGCAGGGCTGCACCTTGCCCTATCCAGGGCTCATGGAGAGGCACAAGGTCTTCTCCGGGTGATTTTTCCCTCCCAGTCTGGTTATTGCTGCAGCTAATGGGTTTATTGGCGCCGGGCTGTGAGTTCTGATGGCCCTACCAGGGGCAAGGTGGTGCACAGCCGCCTCTTGCAGTCATTTTCATTCTTCTGCTGACATCTAGTGTGGAAAAACCTGCAACACAGAGCACTGGATGGGGTGGGAGGTTTGGGGCTGGCACAGATGAAGCTGTTTCTTGCCCTGTTCTTGGCTAAGCAGGCACCAGCATCTTCCCCTGTGGGAGCCTCGATGAGCTAAATGATCACCAGCAAGGGAGGATCCTGCAAACTGGTGCTCACTGGGATGCTCAGGTAGAGCTGCTGAAAAGGAATCCTGCCTGGAGCAGGAGAATGCATTCATTGCTCTCTACAACTACATGGAGGGAGCTTGTAGTGAGGTGTGGGCTGGTCTCTTCTCCCAAGTAACCAGCAACAGGACAAGAGGAAATGGCCTCAAGTTGCACCAGGGGAGGTTTAGGTTGAAAGTCAGAAGAAAGTTCATGACTGAAATGGTTCTCAAGCCCTGGAATGGGCTGCCCAGGGAGGTGGATGAATCCCCATCCCTGGAGGTGTTCAAAAGCTGTGTAGGATTGGCACTGGGGAACATGGTTTAGGGGGCATGGTGGTGTCGAGCTGGCAGCTGGACTTGATCTTAGAGATCTTTCACAAAGCCTTGCAGTAGGGTTTAGGCTGCTGCTGGTGGCAGTGGGGGCAGACCAGTGGGAGGCAGTGGCCTTGCTGGAGGAGAAGGAGAGAATAGAATAGAATAGAATAGAATAGAATAGAATAGAATAGAATAGAATAGAATAGAATAGAATAGAATAGAATAGAATAGAATAGAATAGGATAGAATAGGATAGAATAGAGTAGGATAGGATGGATAGGATAGGATAGGATAGGATAGGATAGGATAGGATAGGATAGATAGATAGAATAGGATAGGATAGGATAGAATAGAATAGAATAGGATAGAATAGAATAGGATAGAATAGAATAGAATAGGATAGAATAGGATAGGATAGAATAGAATAGAATAGGATATAATAGAATAGGATAGAATAGAATAGAATCAATAAGGTTGGAAAAGACCTCAAAGATCATCAAGTCCAACCTGTCACCCAACACCTCATGACTACTAAACCATGGCACCAAGTGCCACATCCAGTCTCCTCTTGAACACCTCCAGGGATGGGGACTCCACCACCTCCCTGGGCAGCACATTCCAACAGCCAACAACTCTCTCAGTGAAGAACTTTCTCCTCACCTCCAGCCTAAACTTCCCCTGGCACAGCTTGAGACTGTGTCCTCTTGTTCTGGTGCTGGTTGCCTGGGAGAAGAGACCAACCCCCACCTGGCTACAACCTCCCTTCAGGTAGTTGCAGACAGCAATAAGGTCTCCCTGAGCCTCCTCTTCTCCAGGCTCTCATAGCTGTGAGCCACATCAATGGGACCTACTTGGAGCACAAGTGAGACTTTAGTAAGCTCAGAGTGGAGGAGATGCCTGTTGACATCCCCAAGTGCCTCTTCAAATTCAGCCTGTCTGAGGTGTGCCATCACAGTGGCTGAACGGATGTGGAATGAGGAGAGCAGCTCCTGCCCTGCCCCCTGCAGTGAGCTGTCCTCCCGGGGAAATGCCTCCAGCACAGAAATCATTAAGGTTGCAAAAGATCTCTAAACAGTGTCAAGTTCAACCTTCTACCCAACACCTCTGTGACCACTAGCTCATGTCCTACAGTGACTCATGTTTTGAACACCTCCAGGGATGGTGACTCTAACACCTCCCTGGGCAGCCTCTTCCAGTGCCTGACCACTCTTGCAGGAAAGGAAATGTTCCTAGTGTCCAACCTAAACCTCCCCTGGTGCAACCTGGGGCCATTTCCCCTTGTCCTGTCATTGGCCAACACCAGTGAGGTCTCTTCTCAGCCTCCTCTTCTTCAGACTGAACAACCCCAGCTCCCTCAGCCTCTCCTCATGCTCTCTAACATGCAGCATCATAGCCTAAACCTCAGGAATCTGCTTATTTTGTGGCTAGGAGTGCTGTGTGCTCAGGAAGAGCTCTGGGGTAGATGCTCTCCCCATTGCTGACCCTGGGCTGGAGGGCAAACTGTCTCAGGTCATCATGGAGCCTGGTATCTGCTTGTACTTATCTTTGTGAAGCTCCACCTGAGGGCATGTTCTTGCTTATCAACAGCTCTGTGCTACCCCAGAATCACAGAGTGATAGAGGTGGGAAGGCAGCTCTGGAGATCACCTAGGCCAACCCCTTGCCAGAGCAGGAGCACCTAGAGCAGATCAGACAGGATGGCATCCACCAAGTGGGAAAAGCAAAGGCCCAGAGAAGTGCAGCTGAAGCAGGGTAAGCTCACCATGCTGTCCTGTCTCTGTGATGAGATCACAGAATGTCAGGGGCTGGAAGGGACCTCCGGAGATCATCCAGTCCAACCCCCCTGCCAGAGCAGGAGCACAGAGAGCAGATCACACAGGAACACATCCAGGTGGGTCTTGAATATCTCCAGAGAGGGAGACTCCACAACCCCGCTGGGCAGCCTGCTCCAGGGCTCTGTCACCCCCACAGGGAAATAAATCTTCCTCCTCTTTCCATGGAACTTCCTATGGCTCAGCTTCCACCACTGCCCCTTGTGCTGTCATTGGGCACCACCCAGCAGAGCCTGGCTCCAGCCTCTTGGCACTCACACTTTACATCTTTATCAACATGAATGAGGTCACCTCTCAGTCTCCTCTTCTCCAAGCTACAGAGCCCTCAGCTCCCTCAGGCTATCCTCGTGAGGAAGACGTTCCACTGCCTTCATCATTTTCATGGCTCTGTCCTGGACTCATTGCTTTGGACTTAGTATCACAGTGTCAGTCAGGGTTGGAAGGGACCACAAGGATCAGCTAGTTCCATCCCCCTGCCATAGGCAGGGACACCCCACATTAGATCAGGCTGGTCAGAGCCTCATCCAGCCTGGGCTTAAACACCTCCAGGGACGGGGCCTCAAGCACCTCCCTGGACAACCCATTCCAGGGCTTCACCACTCTCATGGGGAAGAACTTCCTCCTCACGTCCAGTCTGACTTGCAGCATTCCCCTGGCTGCTGTGCCAGCAAACACAACAGGCCAGGAAACAGGGGATATTTATTTATTATCTATCTACCTATCTATCTACCTATCTATCTACCTATCTATCTATCTACCTATCTATCTATCTATCTATCTATCTATCTATCTATCTATCTATCTATCTATCCATCCAGGGTATCCTGGCCTGTATCAGGAACAGTGTGGCCAGCAGGAGCAGGGAGGTCACTCTGCCCCTGTACTCAGCATTGGTTAGGCCACACCTTGAGTCCTGTGTCCAGTTCTGAGCCCTTCAATTTAGGAAAGATGTTGAGTTGCTGGAAGGTGTCCAGAGAAGGGCAACAAAGCTGGGGAAGGGTCTGGAGCACAGCCCTGTGAGGAGAGGCTGAGGGAGCTGGGGTTGCTTAGCCTGGAGAAGAAGAGGCTCAGGGGAGACCTTCTTGCTCTCTCCAACTCCCCGAAGGGAGGTTGCAGCCAGGTGGGGGTTGGTCTCTTCTCCCAGGCACCCAGCACCAGAACAAGACGACACAGTCTCAAGCTGCACCAGGGGAGGTTTAGGCTGGATGCTAGGAAGAAATAATTCTCAGCAAGAGAGATTGGCCATTGGGATGTGCTGCCCAGGGAGGTGGTGGAGTCACCATCACTGGAGGTGTTTAGGAAGAGACTGGATGGGGTGCTTGGTGCCATGGTTTAGTTGATTAGATGGTGTTGGGTGATAGGTTGGACATAATGATCTTGAAGGTCTCTTCCAACCTGGTTAATTCTATTCTATTCTATTCTATTCTATTCTATTCTATTCTATTCTATTCTATTCTATTCTATTCTATTCTATTCTATTCTATTCTATTCTGTTCTGTTCTGTTCTGTTCTATTCTATTCTATTCTATTCTATTCTATTCTATTCTATTCTATTCTATTCTATTCCATCCCATCCCATCCCATCCCATCCCATCCCATCCCATCCCATCCCATCCAATCCCATCCCATCCCATCCC
Source organism: Picus viridis (assembly GCA_033816785.1). Lineage (NCBI taxonomy): Eukaryota > Metazoa > Chordata > Aves > Piciformes > Picidae > Picus > Picus viridis. The sequence goes on from CM066597.1 coordinate 18,592,618, forward strand.
ATCCCATCCCATCCCATCCATCTATTTCTGTTTGGATTTGCTGAACCCAGGACTTTTCAGAGGTCTTGCTAAAACTTCCCCCTGAACAATGTGTTTCAAATCCAGGAGGGACTTTCTTGTCAGACCTAGAGAGAATGAGAAACAGCCAGAGAAAAAGGGCATGAACTCACAGTGTGAGCAGCAGAGACCAAACTCCCTGCTCACCTCAGTGCAGACACCATGCGTGACCTCACCATCCCCTCGGGTCCCCCGAGTGCGGGGTCAGCCCCGGAGCTACCTCTGCTTTATCTTCTGGTGAACAACTTCAGATCTCTCCTTGACAGGGAATGGGAACACCCTGGTGGTTTTGCAAGCTGTTTTTTTGGAGCCCCACTGTTTCTTGCCTGGCTCCAGGGACAGGCTGCGGGGAGGCGTTAGCGGGTCCTGGGCTGATCAAAGGAGAGGGGAGGGATTCCCCAGAGCAAGAGGGATGCTGCTTCTCATTCCAATGCCACCTCAGAGCAGAGGGCAAGGAGGACCAGGGGTTTATGCCTCCTCCCTTTGCCTTTGCCCTGGTCTTTCTTTAACATGATAAACAGCAGCAGTCAGCTGAGCATGATTTAGGATGTGGAAAGGCAGAGCTTTATCGGTGTCCCCGTCCTGGCTCCTTTCAAGTCTCCAGCGCAAAATCTCACGAGCAGGAAGGTGGAAACTAGCTGAGTTTGCAGGCATGCAAGGCAACGTGGCCTAGCCTCATAAATCTCACCACCTTATGCCCATCAGCCCAGTTTCCTCCACAAAGGCAAGACTACCAGCAGTGATGAAGAGAAGGCCTTGTGCTGCCTGGGGTCGGTCTCACAAAGCGTTTTGCACCCCAAGTGTCAGCAGAGACGATGTGCTCAAGCACCAGTGCCTCTGGAGTGGCACTTGGAGCCGTGGTTTAGTTGTCAGGAGGTGCTAGGTATTAGGCCATAGGTTAGACTTGATGCTCCCTGAGGTCTTTTCCAACCTGGTTGGTTCTATGATTCTTGCCTGCTCTCAAACTGGCCCTAGAAGCAGCCCTGCAGAACAGCTCCAGTGCCTCCAGGAGGCACAAGAGTGTCTCTCATCACTCCTGGCTTTTCCCCTGGTTGTCCATGAACCTCCTGTAGATCCCAGGGTCAGGGAGTCTTTTCTGATCTCTGTCTCCTGTCACAGTATGTGGTTGTGCCTTGGAGGAAGCCAGGGTGTTGTGTAGAGCACCTTGAGCCCCAGATTGAGTCCTGTGTCCAGTTCTGGGCCCCTCAGTTTAGGAAAGATGTTGACTTGCTGGAAGGTGTCCACAGAAGGGCAACAAAGCTGGGGAGGGGTTTGGAGGGGTCTGGAGGAGAGGCTGAGGGAGCTGGGGTTGTTTAGCCTGGAGAAGAGGAGGCTCAGGGAGACCTTCTTGCTCTCTACAACTCCCTGAAGGGAGGTTGTAGCCAGGTGGGGGTTGGTCTCTTCTCCCAGGCAAGCAGCACCAGAACAAGAGGACACAGTCTCAAGCTGTGCCAGGGGAGGTTTAGGCTGGGTGTTAGGAAGAAGTTCTTCATAAAGAGAGAGATTGGCCATTGGGATGTGAGAGACTGGCCATTGGGATGTGCTGCCCAGGGAGGTGGTGGAGTCACCATCACTGGAGGTGTTTAGGAAGAGACTGAATGAGGCGCTTGGTGCCATGGTTTAGTTGATTAGATGGTGTTGGGTGATGGGTTGGACTTGATGATCTGAAAGGTCTCTTCCAACCTGGTTAATTCCATTCCATTCCATTCCATTCCATTCCATTCCATTCCATTCCATTCCATTCCATTCCATTCCATTCCATTCCATTCCATTCTGCCTGTGCTGAGAGGATGGCATGAGAGGTGTTAGAAGTCCCAGCTCTGGAAATAGTCAAGATCAGGTTCTTTGGGGCTCTAAGCGAGCTGCTGCAATTGCAGAAGTCTCTGCTGACTGTATGGGAACTGGAGCAGATGAACTTCAAAGGTCCCTTCCAACCCAAACCATTGTGTGACTCTTTGATTGGGGTTGCCAGTGAGAAGCTGGAACCAAGCCCCACAAGTGTGTGTGCTCACAACATCCTTCATTTGCATGGAACCTGTACAGCACTGGCTGGCAGCTTCTCATAGAATCATAGAATGGTCTGGGTTGGAAGGAACCTCCAAAGCTCATCCAGTCCAACCCCTCTGCAGTCAGCAGGGACATCCCCATCTAGATCAGGCTGCCCAGAACCCTGTCCAACCTCACCTTGAGTATCTCCAGGGATGGGGCCTCAACTACCTCCCTGGGCAACCAGTTCCAGTGTGCCACCAACCTCGTGGTAAAGAGCCTGTTCCTAACATCCAGTCTAAATCTGCTCTTCTCTAGTTTGAAGCCACTGCCCCTGGCCCTGTCCCTGCAGGCCTTTGCAAACAGTCTCTCTCCATCCTTCTTGTAGGCCTCCCTCAGGTACTGGCAGGCTGCTATTAGGTTGCCCTGGAGCCTCTTCTCCAGGCTGAACACCCCCAGCTCCCTCAGCCTGTCCTTGCAGCAGAGCTGCTCCAACCCCCTGATCATTTTCATGGCCCTCCTCTGGACCCCTCTCCATCATGTCCATGTCCTTCCCATATTGGGGGCTCTAGACCTGTACACTGCTCCTTACTTTGGACAATGTGAGGAGCTGGTCCCCTGTGGCTGGGGGCCATTTTCCCTGTCCCCATGGTACCATGACCCCTGGTTAGAGCTGCACCAGCAATCATTTCTCTTTCCTTTTTCTCCTGTGGGGACACAACTGTGGTGTCTGCAACAGCCAAACAGCAAACTTCTGCTGCCCAGCCAAAGGCACACATCCAAGTGCCAGGTGTTGCACATTGGCCACAGCAACCCCATGCAGTGCTACAGGCTGGGGTCAGGGTGGTTGGAGAGCAGCCAGGCAGAGAGGGACCTGGGGGTACTGGTTGATGGTAGGCTGAACATGAACTTGCAGTGTGCCCAGGCAGCCAAGAGGGCCAATGGCATCCTGGCCTGCATCAGGAACAGTGTGGCCAGCAGGAGCAGGGAGGGCATTCTGCCCTGATACACCACACCGGTTAGGCCACACCTTGAGTCCTGTGTCCAGTTCTGGGCCCCTCAGTTTAGGAAGGATGTTGACTTGCTGGAAGGCATCCAGAGAAGGGCAACAAAGCTGGGGAGGGGTCTGGAACACAAGCCCTATGAAGAGAGGCTGAGGGAGCTGGGGTTGCTTAGCCTGGAGAAGAGGAGGCTCAGGGGGAGACCTTGCTCTCTCCAACTCCCTGAAGGGAGGTTGTAGCCAGGTGGGGGTTGGTCTCTTCTCCCAGGCACCCAGCACCAGAACAAGAGGACACAGTCTCAAGCTGTGCCAGGGGAGGTTTAGGCTGGATGTTAGGAAGAAGTTCTACACAGAGAGAGTGATTGCCCATTGGAATGTGCTGCCCAGGGAGGTGGTGGAGTCACCATCATTGGAGGTGTTCAGGAGGAGACTTGATGGGGTGCTTGGTGCCATGGTCTAGTAGTTTGGGTGGGTTGGATTGGTTGATGGGTTGGACTTGATGATCTTGAAGGTCTCTTCCAACCTGGTGTATTGTATTGCATTGTATTGTATTGTCTTGTCTTGTCTTGTCTTGTCTTGTCTTGTCTTGTCTTGTCTTGTCTTGTCTTGTCTTGTCTTGTCTTGTCTTGTATTGCATTGTGTTGCATGGAGTGGTTCCCTCAAGTGTAGGTCCTGGCTTCCATGGTTTTAATCCTGAGCAGGCTTTCAGGTGCAGGTAGAGGTTGGTAAAGGGATTTTTGGGGCATGTTGAGTGAAATCCATCTCAGCTAGCTTGGACCCACACCTCTGTCAGCAACCTCTGGAGCTGTGTGCTGCCACTGACTGCAGAGAGGGCTTTAGACCACGGTTTAGACCCCAAAAGGACACTTTGGCTAGAAAAGCCAAATGAAAGAAAGGTTTCTGGATTAAACTCCTCAGGAGGAGCCTCTTACAAGGAATTCAGTTTTTTTTCATTCATTGAAGGAGGACTGAGCTGAGCCATGGTCATTTTAATTCTGCCTACAATGGAACAAAGAAGCTGAATGTGACTTATCTTAATCCCCTTGGAAAAAAAAATCAATCCAGCTTAATTTTCTGGAGTGTCTTGCATAGTTTGCCTTTGATTTTACAGATGTTAATTAGTTTTATTGTGCTTGGCTGAAGCTCAGCACGGCCTTGGCTTCCATCACTCACAGCAAATGCTCCTGTGGTTAGGTGCAGACTTGAAATACAGAGCTTAGATGTTGGGTAGAGGATGGAGAGTGCTCCTGGAGAGCTCCTGTTAGCAGCTGCACAGAACAGCTCTGGTCAGCAGAAACCTCTGGAGGTCTTGAGTCCAGCTCCTCTGCTCAGAGAAGGGTCAAACACCCCTCCTCTCCCTCTCTTTCCCACCCTCCCAAAGCTCTTGGCTTGGAGCCTTCTCTGGAAAGGAATGCCCAGGGCTTTATTCTGAGCCATGCAGTAGCTGGACTACTGCTTCACAAGGAACTGAAGGAACTTAATCATAGAATCACAGAATCAACCAGGTTGGAAAAGACCTCAGAGGTCATCAAGCAAAACCTATTACCTAATACCTAACACCTCCTGACAACTAAACCATGGCTCCCAGTGCCACAGCCAAGCCTTTCTTGAACACCTTCAGGGATGGGGACTCCACCACCTCCCTGGGCAGCACTTCCCAGTGGCCAATTACTCTTTCTGGGATGAACTTTCTCCTCACCTCAAGAGAAACTTCTTTCCTATGAGGCTGGCAGATCACTGGACCAGGCTGCTCACAAAGGGTTGTGGAGTCTCCTTCTCTGAAGCCATGCAAAATCCATCAGGATGTGTTCCTGTGCAACCTGGTCTGATCCTGCTTTGGCATCTGAGCATCCCATAGGTGAGAGGTGGACAAAGCTTGAGAGGTTATGCAGTGGTTTGTGCAGGAGCCAAGGCAGATTGTTCCCAGCAGGATGTCAAACAATACTCTGGAGGGTGGTGGTGTGGCCCTGCCCTGCCAGGTTGGCCTTACCATGTTGGTGTGAGGAAGCAGGCAGAAGGCAGGCTGACCAAGGCTTTGTTGCCGTTTCCCCCCTGCTGCACCTGGACAAACGTCCTCAGCCTCCAGCTCAGTTGCCAGCTGGCTTCAGGATCAAGGTGGCAGTGGGATGGTAGAAAGTCTCTCTTGGTCCTCCTGCCCCCATATCTGCAAGGAGCACAAAGAGCTACGAGTGAGGCTGGGGCAGGCATTGCTTCTGGCAGGATCTTTCCATCTAGTGACCCCCAGGACAGCCAAGTCCCCCTTCCTTCTCCAGAGGTTACCGGGAAATGGGTGGGAAGCGCTGGTGAAGAGCAGCAGGGGCCACAGAAGTGTGAAACCAGAAGGATGAGCCAGGGATCAGGGGCTGCGCTGGCAGCTCAGGAGTGCTCTCAGCTCAGCAGCTGCAGGCGGCTCGTAGCCCACAGGAGGGAGCTCTCAGCCCGCTGCTAGCGCTGCTGCCTTCATCTCCCTCCCCTTCTCGCTCCCCTTCTCCTTCCTCTTCTCCCTCCCCTTCTCCTTCCTCTTCTCCCTCCCCTTCTCCTTCCTCTTCTCCCTCCTCTTCTACTTCCCCTTTTCCTTCCCCTTCTCCCTTCTCCTCTCCCTCTTCCTCTCCTTCTTCCTCTCTCTTCTCCTCCATCAGGAGCTGGACAGAGCCCTGGGGCGCCCAGCACCTGTTCCCCGTGGGCAGCCTGCTTGGTCCCCCAGCCCTGCCCCTGTGTCCTTGCTCGCTGCTGTGAGACCCCAGAGAGTTAAATGTGGGGGTGACTGAGGGGTGCTCCTGTGTTAGGCCATGTTGGGTATCTTACTCACTCCATCACCCCTGCCCCCTGCCCATGCTCCTCATCCCCTTGGCGACTTTTGGCTTGACCACAGCCCAAGGGTAGCAGAAGGGACAGCTGTAAGAGGGTTTCTTTGTGGGCTAAAGTAGGTCTGTGCTCTGCTCAATGACTTCTGGGGACCCAAAGTGACATTTGCAGCCCCCTCGCACCCAGGCCCAGGGAACAAAAGGGTAGGAAGCAGGGAAAATTCCTTGTGCACCCCATGGGTCTTCAGCAGGATGGGTCAATGTGGGCAACAGATCTGTGGAGCTCCAGGGGCTGCTGGGGGAATGCAGAAGTCAGCAGAGCCAGAAGGGAAAGAAAGAGAAAGAAGCTTTTACAAAGAACTTAGCAGAGGAGTATCATAGTATCAGTCAGGGTTGGAAGGGACCACAAGGATCATCTAGTTCCAACCCCCCTGCCATGGGCAGGGACACCCCACACTAGATCAGACTGGCCAGAGCCTCATCCAGCCTGGGCTTAAACACCTCCAGGGATGGGGCCTTAACCACCTCCCTGGACAACCCATTCCAGGGCTTCACCACTCTCATGGGGAAGAACTTCCTCCTCACCTCCAGTCTGAATCTCCCCACCTCCAGCTTCATTCCTTTCCTCCTAGTCCTATCACTACCTGAGAGCCTGAGAAGTCCCTCCCCAGTCTTCTTGTAGCCCCCTTCAGATACTGGAAGGCCACAATGAGGTCACCTGGGAGCCTTCTCTTCTCCAGACTGAACAGCCCCAACTCCTTCAGTCTGTCCTCACAGGAGAGGTGCTCCAGCCCTCTGCTCATCCTCATGGCCCTTCTCTGGACACCTTCCAGCACCTCCACATCCCTCTTGTCATAGGGGCTCCAGAACTGGAGGCAGTACTGCAGGTGGGGTCTCAGCAGAGCTGAGTAGAGGGGGAGAATCACCTCCCTTGACCTGCTGGCCACACTTCCCCTGATGCAGCCCAGGATCTGATTGGCTTTGTGTGCTGCAAGTGCACATTGAGAGCTCCTGTTGAGCTTCTCCTCTACCAGCACCCCCAAGTCTCTGTCCTCAGGGCTGCTCTCCAGCCAGTCACTGCCCAGCCACATCCAATCCCCTCTTCAACACCTCCAGGGATGGGGACTCCACCACCTCCCTGGGCAGCACATTCCAATGGCCAATCTCTCTTTCTAGGAAGAACTTCTTTGTAACCTCCAGCCTAAACCTCCCCTGACACAGCTTGAGACTGTGTCCTCTTGTTCTGATGCTGGTTGCCTGGGAGAAGAGACCAGCCCCCACCTGGCTACAACCTCCCTTCAGGTAGTTGTAGACAGCAATAAGGTCTGCCCTGTGTTCTATGATTCTATGTGTCCTTAGTAGCTCCAGGGTGGCTTCTCCACCACCAAAGGCCAGTAAATGTGGGTGGATGTGAGGCTAGAAGCAAAGGTTCTCTAGTGCTGGGTGTGTAACAGGTGGTGCTCAGAGAGGCTCCTTGCTCTGCATGCTGAGAAATGTCAAACTGCACAATTAAATCAGCTCCTGTGGGCTTGGAGACTTTATGGATCTGCAGTCCTGAGGGGGCTCTGATGGATCTGCTGCCATTTCAGCAGGACTTGTTACAAGAGCAGTTTGTTCCAAGACACTGACTAGAGCAAAAGGGTTGTGAATTGCACCCATGAGCAACTTGGTCTGGTGGGTGGTGTCCTTGCCCAGGGCAGGGGGGTTGGAACTGGATGATCTTTAAGGTCCCTTCCAACCCAAACCATTCTGTGATTCTCTGAGGAGTTGATGCTGTAGACATTCCAAAAGGGGACAGTGTAGCTGAAGCAGAGGCTTCCCATCAGCTGCATTGCCTTGAGGGGCTTGGAAATGAGGAGGTGAGAAGCTCACTAGGGCTTCAGCGAGCCTCCAGCAATCCCAGGGTAGAGCACTGCTTCTCCTCCCTTTGCAGGCTGTAGTTTCCTTTCTCCTGGCAGCACGCTGCACCCACACCTGGAATGTCCCTGGCTGTGTCCATGCCTGCACTTGTCCTGCCAGAAATAAGAATCCATGCAGGAGAGATGTGCTTCCAACTGTGTGGAATGTAGAAAAAGGGGAAAAAGCCACAAAACTTCCTTGTTTCAAGCTGCTGCAGGCCTGGGACCTTCTAGGGACCCAAGTCCAGCTGCAAAACCAACTCAGTCCTGCTCCCTCTTCATCCCCCAGCACAGCCCCCACCAAATTCCACCTCCCAGCACCTGTGTAGTAGGTGCTCCTGGCTGCAAGCTAGGAGGCACCACAGCCATAAGGAAGAACTCATTGCTCTCTACACCTCTGAAAGGAGGTTGGAGTGAGGTGGGACTAAATCTCTTCTCCCTAGTATCTGGTGATAGACAGAGAGGAAATGGCCTGAAATCGTGCCAGGGGAGGGTTAGGTTGAAGATTAGGAGAGATTTCCTTTCTGCAAGAGTGGTCAGGGATTGGAGCAGGCTGCCCAGGGAGGTGGTGGAGTCCCCATCCCTGAAGGTGTCCAAGAAATGTGTGGAGATGGCAGCTGGGGGCATTGTTTAACGGCCATGGTTGGACTTGATGACCTTAGAGGTAGAAGCCCAATTCTGTGCTTCTGTGGTCACAGTGGTGGCACTGAGCAGCCCCATGCCCCAGTGGCACCACTAAGGGCAAAGCTGGAGGAACCTCCACCCAAAGCTGACTCTGCAGCTCTGCTCAGTTCTCATTCCAGCTTGGCAGCCCACGCCCAGGAGCTGGGTATTTGATCCCAGGAGTGCCAACTGCTCGCTCCATCCTCAGGCTGCGTTCAAGGGCTGGCATGCAAACAAGCCCACTGCTGCCTCAGACTGGGATCATTAAAAGTGAGGCTGTAAAACAAGCTTGCATCCATTTGGGTTTTGGGTGCACATCTCCAGCAACACATGGAGATTGGACTCGGTTAGGAGATATTTCCAGCTCCTCAGCACGCTCCAAATAGCCTGGAGAGAACGGGGGGGGGGGGGGGAGGGGAGGGAATTTAGCTGGTGCAGCAATTTCAGATGTCAAAACAAGTTTCCTTCTTAATCTGAAACTATTTGGATGTTGCATTTTTAATTAAAGCTTTTAATTATCTGCCTGTACTTTATTAGCTTTTATGAAGGCAGCTGCTGGGAATGCTCGGAGCCAAAGCTCTGCTCTCAGGCACTGCTTGGCCGAGGTGGGGGTTTGGGTTGTGTGAGCAGCTTCATTGTGACTAAATGGGGTGGTTTAATTCCAACTAGAATTTATGGTCCCAGCTTGAGAGAAACTCTTGTATGGCAGAGACAATGAAAAAAGCCTCGGTGGGAGCACTCACAGGACCACAGGAGCCGCTCGCGTGCCCACGGCCGGGTGGGGACGCTGCGCTGCCAGCCCTGGGGATTTGCTTGGCAGCCCTTCCCAGGGGGAGCATTGGCTGCTTCTGAGTAGGGTTCCTCTGCCTGCCTCACCTTCCTTTTCATCTGGGTTTTGGTGTTTGAGCACTAGATCACGGAATCAGGGAATGGGTTGGGTTGGAAGGGACCCCACGTGTGTGTTTCTGCCTTACTGGACAGATCACCAGATTAGAATGGAATGGAATGGAATGGAATGGAATGGAATGGAATGGAATGGAATAGAATAGAATAGAATAGAATAGAATAGAATAGAATAGAATAGAATAGAATAGAATAGAATAGAACAGAATGGAACAGAATAGAATGGAATAGAATAGAATAGAATACAACAGAATAGAATGGAATGGAATGGAATAGAATAGAATAGAATAGAATAGAATAGAATAGAATAGAATAGAATAGAATAGAATAGAATAGAATGGAATGGAATGGAATGGAATGAACTAGAATAGAATAGAATAGAATAGAATAGAATAGAATAGAATAGAATAGAATAGAATAGAATGGAATGGAATGGAATAGAACAGAATGGAATAGAATAAGAGTAGAATAGAATAGAATAGAATAGAATAGAATAGAATAGAATAGAATAGAATAGAATAGAATAGAATGGAATGGAATAGAATAGAACGGAATGGAATGGAATGGAATGGAATGGAATGGAATGGAATGGAATGGAATGGAATGGAATGGAATGGAATAAACCAGGTTGAAAAAGACCTTCAAGATCATCAAGTCCAACCTATCACCCAGCATCACCTAATTGACTAAACCATGGCACCAAGTACCTCATCCAGTCTCTTTTTAAACACTTCCAGGGATGGTGACTTCACCACCTCCCTGGGCAGCACATTCCAATGGCCAGTCTCTCTTGCTGGGAAGAATTTCCTGAACCTCCCCTGGTGCAGCTTGAGACTGTGTCCTCTTGTTCTGGTGCTGCTTGCCTGGCAGAAGAGACCAACCCCCACCTGGCTACAACCTCCCTTCAGGTAGTTGGAGAGAGCAAGAAGGTCTCCCCTGACCCTCCTCTTCTCCAGGCTAAGCAACCCCAGCTCCCTCAGCCTCTCCTCACAGGGCTGTGCTCCAGACCCCTCCCCAGCTTTGTTGCCCTTCTCTGGACACCTTCCAGCAACTCAACATCTTTCCTAAACTGAGTGGCCCAGAATTGGACATTGGTGTTGAGCAGGACTCTTCTATTCTCTCCAGACCCACCTGTAGCTGCTGGAGATGAAGTCTTTTCTTCCCTCTTTTGTGCTAGGAGATGGTTCTTCCCCATGAGGGTGGTGAGACACTGGCACAGGTTGCCCAGGGAGGTGGTGGAAGCCTCCTGCCTGGAGGTGTTTGCAGCCAGGCTGGCTGTGGCTGTGAGCAACCTGCTGCAGTGTGAGGTGTCCCTGCCCATGGCAGGGGGTTGGAACTGGCTGATCTTTGAGGTCCTTCCCAACCCTGACAATTCTGTGTTTCAGGAGAAGTTTGGCTGGGAATGGCACAGGAGGAATGTTGTTCACAGGAGATGACACTACTTAACCTGGCATGTAGGGGCCACAGGGACAGCAGTGGAGACCCTGCTCAATCCCCTTGTCCATGGGCTGCAAGATGATGAATTCACTGGCTTCTGGCTTACCTTGCACAGTGCCTGTGCTGGCAATTGTACCCGTGGAGCACTGCAGTGCAGATGACAGATGGATTCCTCCAACAGATGGCTTCAGAAGTGTCCCTCATCTAATCCCAGCCCCACTGGAAGCTGCTGTTTGCACTGAGGGCTGCCCTGTGCTAGGGGACACTTTTCTCTGATGGCAACATCTGTGTGCAGCAGGACAATGGGAAGGACACTGACACCCAGGTCGGAGCATGTCCCAGGAGACCTCTGGATGGAAATGCCAGCGATAGGAATGGTGTTCAGCTGGTGGATAACACATGTAAACAGAGCAAGAGAGCATGGAGACCTGGCTGGGCTGGAACTAGGACAGAAAGTGCTCTAAAAATCTTATATCTGAGTCTGGTCCAAGCCTGGCCCTTAGCAGGGACTCAGCTTGGCTGGGGCCTGCTGAGTTTATTTGCCTCAGGAAAAAATCAGGCATCATTTGTTGTCATTTCATTCACTTTTCCAGGTCTGAGTCTGATGCTAGCCCTGACACTCAACTTTCTCTGGCATGGGGCTGGAGGGAGCTGGTACCATAAGCATGCAGCAGATGCTCCTCCTGAGTGAGTGGTAACTGGGGACTCAGCTTCTTGTGGCTGCTAGACCCTTCACTGGACAGTGGGACTGTTGGCAGGGCATTTGAACTCGATGATCTCCAGAGGGCCCTTCCAGCCTCTGACGTTCTGTGACTCTGTGGTTATAAGAGGCAAGAGAAAGGAGGGAGAAGTGAAAAAAGCTTGTAGGTGTGAAAAAATGAGTGCAAGGGGGAGTGCAAGTGGAGCTGGAAGGGACCAGGCTTGCTGTCACTTAATAAATGTGCTCCTGCTGCTGACAGCATCACCTTCTTGATTTGTAGGGGCAGCTCTTAGACGAAAGCAGCCCCAAGCTGTGGCCCTGAGGGGATGCCCCAGGGAACAGCCTTCTGGAGGGGGTCAACAGGATATCCAAATGGTGGGCCTGAAGCAGAAATCCTGGCTTCACTGGGTCCTAACTGTGGAGTTACAGCAGCTGCTGGACTGACTCCTCACCGGGGACAGCCAGCGGCCCCAGCTGGGACAGTGTCTGTGCTGCTGCGTGGGGACAGGGCTGGGGTCTCTCCTGGTTTGGCTGGGACAGAATCCTTGGTCAGCCATGGGTGCAGGCTGTTAGCAGGAGTCAGCCAGGACAAATGGCTTGAGCTGGCCCTAGGTGTATCCCAGACCAGAAACATCATGCTCAGTATAAAGGGGGATGAGGCTGGGCCTGCCTGGGCTCCTGCTCTTGCTTAAACTCCTCTTGACCCTGCCCCTCTTTCTTCTCCTTCTCCCAAAGAATTCCTTTCCATTCAGTCTGGAGAGGAGAGGGCTCTGAGGAGACCTTATTGTGGCCTTCCAGTATCTGAAGGGGGCTACAAGAGAGCTGGGGAAGGACTTTTGAGGGTGTCAGGGAGTGATAGGACTGGGGGGAATGGAAAAAATGAGAAATGGGGAGATTGAGATTGGATGTTAGGAAGAAGTTGTTCCCCAGGAGGGTGGTGAGAGCCTGGCACAGGTTGCCCAGGGAGGTGGTGGAAGCCTCCTGCCTGGAGGTGTTTGCAGCCAGGCTGGATGTGGCTGTGAGCAACCTGCTGCAGTGTGAGGTGTCCCTGCCCACGGCAGCGGGGTTGGGACTGGCTGAGCCTTGAGCTCCCTTCCAACCCTCACAGTTCTATGATTGTGTTTATTGTAACCACTGTATGTTTTCTGGGCATTAGTGTTGGCTTTGTTGTTAATTTCATTAAATCCATTTTCATTTCAACCCATGGGTCTCCTTTTCCTATTTCCCCTACTCTGTTGGGGAGGAGTTGTCAGGAGACAGAGCAACTGCTGTAGTTTGGCCCCAGATGTGGACTAAACTTAATATCCTGGGGTTTTGCTGTCTGAAAGGCACCAAGGGCTGCAGAGGCACATGAGGATGTAAAAATCATGACTCAATGGTCCTGTCAGAGGCTTTTTTGCTGTCTGAATGGCACCAAGGGCTGCAGAGGCACATGGGGATGTAAAAATCATGACTCAATGGTCCTGTCAGAGGCTTTTTTGCTGTCTGAAAGGCACCAAGGGCTGCAGAGGCACATGGGGATGTAAAAATCATGACTCAATGGTCCTGTCAGAGGCTTTTTTGCTGTCTGAAAGGCTCCAAGGGCTGCAGAGGCACATGGGGATGTAAAAATCATGACTGAAGGGTCCTGTCAGAGACTTGTTTTGCAGATCAGTATCACTGTGAGCAGCACCTTGTGAGAGCTGAGCTCTGCCCATGGGACTGAATGTGGCCAGGACAGGGATGCCTCCATGCTGCCAAGCAGCCTTGAGGTTCTCCTTACCCTGTGCCACAGGGCTGGCTCTGCCCCAGTGCTGCACCCCAGTGTGATGGAGCACCATGTCCCACTCAGGGATGGCTTGTGCCTGCTGTGGGGGCACAGAGGTGGCTCAGGTGTGAGTGTCCATGGTTAGTGGTGACCTAGCAGTGCTGGATTCATAGTTGGACTTGATGATTTTCAAGGGCATTTTTCTTCCAATCTAAATGGCTCTGTGAGTCTGGGTTCATCCCCAGAAGGATGCCCAGGCTTTGTCCCTGCTGTGTATGACCTTGGAGAGAAGCAGTTTATCTATGGACAAAACGGCAGTGGTGATTCTGTGCTGCCACAGAGCACAGACTCTGTGCTCTGGAAAGCCCATGCCAGGCCTGGCACTTTGCGCAGCAGACCAAAGATCTCGGAGCCTGGACCTTCTGTTGCACCAAGCTTGGTCCTGCTGGTTCTCTGTGCTGATGTCCAAGGGACTCCTGCAGCAAAGAATCACAGAATCAACCAGGTTGGAACAGACTTCAGAGATCATCAAGTCCAACCTATTACCTAATACCTAACACCTCCTGACAGCTAATCCATGGTTCCAAGTGCCACAGCCAAGCCTTTCTTGAACACCTCCAGGGATGGGGACTCCACCACCTCCCTGGGCAGCACTTCCCAATGGCAAATTACTCTTTCTGGGATGAACTTTCTCCTCACCTCAAGAGAAACTTCTTTCCTATGAGGCTGGCAGATCACTGGACCAGGCTGCTCACAAAGGGTTGTGGAGTCTCCTTCTCTGAAGCCATGCAAAATCCATCAGGATGTGTTCCTGTGCAACCTGATCTGATCCTGCTTTGGCATCTGAGCATCCCATAGGTGAGAGGTGGACAAAGCTTGAGAGGTTATGCAGTGGTTTGTGCAGGAGCCAAGGCAGATTGTTCCCAGCAGGATGTCAAACAATACTCTGGAGGGTGGTGGTGTGGCCCTGCCCTGCCAGGTTGGCCTTACCATGTTGGTGTGAGGAAGCAGGCAGAAGGCAGGCTGACCAAGGCTCTGTTGCCATTTCCCCCCTGCTGCACCTGGACAAACGTCCTCAGCCTCCAGCTCAGTTGCCAGTTGGCTGCAGGATCAAGGTGGCAGTGGGATGGTGGAAAGTCTAAACCTCCCCTGGCACATCACAGTATCACAGTATCACAGTATTACCAAGGTTGGAAGAGACCTCGAAGATCATCGAGTCCAACCTGTAAGCACAAACCTCACGACTAGACCATGGCACCAAGTGCCACATCCAGTCCCCTCTTGAACGCCTCCAGGGACGGCGACTCAACCACCTCCCTGGGCAGCACATTCCAATGATGAATCACTCTCTCGGTGAAGAACTTTCTCCTCACCTCCAGCCTAAACTTCCCCTGGTGCAGCTTGAGACTGTGCCCCTTGTTCTGGTGCTGGTTGCTAGGGAGAAGAGGCCAACCCCTTCCTGGCTACAACCACCCTTCAGGTAGTTGTAGAGAGCAATGAGGTCTCCCCTGAGCCTCCTCTTCTCCAGGCTAAGCAACCCCAGCTCCCTCAGCCTCTCCTCACAGGGCTGTGCTCAAGGCCTCTCCCCAGCCTTGTTGCCCTTCCCTGGACACGTTCAAGTGTCTCGATGTCCTTCTTAAACTGAGGGGCCCAGAACTGGACACAGGACTCAAGGTAAAGGTACTCTCGTCTTGAGACTGTGTCCTCTTGTTCTGGTGCTGGTTGCCTGGGAGAAGAGACCAACCCCCACCTGGCTACAACCTCCTTTCAGGTAGTTGTAGAGAAATGCTCTAGGACAGCGGCTCCAGCAGCACCAAGGTGATGAAGGAAACCTCCAGACTGGCACTACCCTTTATCACAGTATCACCAAGGTTGGAAGAGACCTCAAAGATCATCAAATCCAACCTGTCAAGTCCTACCTTTCCAGCAGGTATTTGTGTCTCAACACCCAGGAATTGCCATGGGTTTCCTTCTTCCTTTATCCCTTTTCCATTTGGTTTCTCTGTGCTGTTGGGATCTTCTAAGGGGAAATAAAAAGATGCAATATTCTGTGTCAGTATCTGGGCCTTGCTGCAGCTGAAGGCTTGCACTGATGAAGATTTAATGCAAATCAAATGGACTTTTCATCTTAGCAGAAAAGTATATACAGCCCATTAAGTAGATGGGAAAAATGGTCATTTTTTTGGGGGGGGAAGGAGGGGAGCAGAGAACAGAGAAATAAAATAGAAGGGGGGTGGGGGGGTGGGGGAGGGGAAAGAAGTGGCCACAAAAGGCTCTTAGCTTGAGAAACTGAGCCTGAGAAATTTATCAGCTTTTGGGGATGGAAAACTCATCATTTATGTAGAAAAATGCATCACTTTTAATTACACAGCCAGCTCCAGGCTTTACTCATTAGCTGCCCTGCCAAGTTACACAGTGGCGAGCTGGCTGGAATGTTTTATGTGGCATTTCGGCCTGGATCAGAGCAGCCAGCACATGGCTCCGGCAGCCTTTTGTCTGCCACGGTCAGAAGGGAGGGAAATGAAGGCAGGGAAAGCACAGGAAGGTTGGAAGTTCCGAGGGGAAGAGGAAAGGGAGTGCCTGGCAATGTGCTGACCTGGGAGTCCTGCTGGATAACCGAGTTCTCAACGTGCCCTGCTGGCCAAGAAGGCCGGTGGGATCCTGGGGTGCGTTAAGAAGTGTGTCCAGCAGATCCAGAGAGGGTATTCTCCCCTCTACTCTGCCCTGGTGAGACCTCCTCTTGAGTACTGCGTTCAGTTTTGGGCTCCCCAGGTCAAGAGGGACAGAGACCTGCTGGAGAGGGTCCAGCAGAGGGCAAGGAGGATGCTTAGGGGACTGCAGCACTGCCTGGGGAGGAGAGGCTGAGAGCCCTGGGACTCTTTAGTCTGGAAAAGAGAAGACTGAGAGGGGATTTAATAGATGTTTATAAATACCTGAGGGCTGGGGGTCAGGAGGGAGGGGACAGGCTCTGCTCACTTGCTCCCAGGGATAGGACAAGGAGCAATGGATGTAAGCTGCAGCACAGGAGGTTCCACCTCAACACAAGGGGGAACTTCTTTACTGTAAGGGTCACAGAGCGCTGGAACAGGCTGCCCAGAGAGGTTGTGGAGTCTCCTTCTCTGGAGACTTTCAAGGCCCATCTGGATGTGTTCCTGTGTGACCTGAGCTAGATTGTATGGTCCTGCTCTGGCAGGGGGTTGGACTCCATGATCTCTTTGGGTCCCTTCCAGCCCCTGACATCCTGTGAGCCTGTGATCTTTTGCTGTGGCCAAGGTCCTGTGTGTGTGCAGCTCTTCGGGGGTGATTGCTCTGCTCTGCCCTGAGGCCATGCAGCCAGGGCTGATGGGGAGGGATCAGACAGGAGCATCCTGGGTGAGTGGGCTCCAAACTCCTTTGGGGTTTTGTTGTTTTGTTTTAGGTCTGACCCCTCTTTTCACCTGGGTCACATCCACATCTCCTCCTGACATGTGCTTATGTCAGCTTCAAATACCTCTGATAAGGCCCTGCCTCGCTGCTGGGCTGGCTGATTTCTGCACCTAATCACTCTCACTTCCAAGACAGTTTTTCTTAATGCCTTGCCTGAAATATTTCCATTTCTAGCTGCAGCCCCCAGCAGTCCTTGTTTTACCGTTTCCAGATCATTTGAATAATCCCCCTCTCTCCTTTGATGGTATTTCCCTGGAGGTATTTATACCATTAGCACTCTCCCCACTTAATCTCCTTTCTTACAGACTGTTCAGAATGAAACTCCCCCAACTCCCCTCCCTTGCCTCTCAGCTTTGTGTGGCTGTGGCAGCTTGTTTTGAGCTGTCTCCAGCTTGGGGTGAGCCCTTTGATACCCTGTCACGGTGGAGGGCAGCTCATCATTTAGGGTAGTGAAGCTGCTGAGGGGTTTTGAACACAAGTCTGATGAGGAGCAGCTGAGTGAGAAATGGGGGTGGGTCAGTCTGGGGAAAAGGAGGCTGAGGGGAGACCTCATTGCTCTCTATAACTCCCTGAAAGGAGGCTGGAATGAGGTGAGGGTCAGCCTCTTCTCCCAGGTCGAGGGAGTCTGGGTCGAGGCAATCCCAGGCACAAATCCAGGCTGGGCAGGGACTGGCTGGAGAGCAGCCCTGAGGACAGAGACTTGGGGTGCTGGTGGATGAGAAGCTCAACAGGAGCTCTCAATGTGCACTTGCAGCCCGGAAAGCCAATCAGATCCTGGGCTGCATCAGGAGAAGTGTGGCCAGCAGGGCAAGGGAGCGGATTCTCCCCTCTACTCAGCTCTGCTGAGACCCCACCTGGAATACTGCCTCCAGTTCTGGAGCCCCTATGACAAGAGGGATGTGGAGGTGCTGGAAGGTGTCCAGAGAAGGACCATGAGGATGAGTAGAGGGCTGGAGCACCTCTCCTATGAGGACAGACTGAAGGAGTTGGGGCTGTTCAGTCTGGAGAAGAGAAGGTTCCCAGGTGACCTCATTGTGGCCTTCCAGTATCTGAAGGGGGCTACAGGAAGGCTGTGGAGGGACTTCTCAGGCTCTCAGGTAGTGATAGGAGTAGGGGGAATGGGGTGAAGCTGGAGGTGGGGAGATTCATGCTGGATGTGAGGAGGAAGTTCTTCCCCATGAGAGTGGTGAAGCCCTGGAATGGGTTAGTCCAGGGAGGTGGTTGAGGCTCCATCCCTGGAGGTGTTTAAGCCCAGGCTGGATGAGGCTCTGGCCAGCCTGATCTAGTGTGGGATGTCCCTGCCCATGGCAGGGGGTTGGAACTAGATGATCCTTGTGGTCCCTTTCAACCCTCACTGATACTATGATACTGAGTGATAAGAAAAGAAAGAATGGCCTCAAGTTGCACCAAGGGAGGTTTGGGTTGGATGTGAGGAAACATTTCTTTATTGAAAGGGTCATTAGGCACTGGAACAGGCTGCCCAGGGCAGTTCTGGGGTAACCATCCCTTCCACCTGCCTGCTGCTGCCTTCTCCTCTTCCTTCCTACCCTGAGTGCAGAAGAGCTCAATCTTCTCATGCTGAGCCAAGCTGCAGCCTCCAGCCCTTGTGAGTGGGGAGCAGAGAGTGTTGGGGGCAGAAACAGTGGTAAATTCTAAATTGAAGCTCTTCTCAGGGCCAAGAACATCTCTGGAAACTAAATTATTGCAGGAAACATCTGATTTCCATTTTCTTGCCTTGCCTTGCCTTCCTTTGCCTTGCCTTGCCTTCCTTTGCCTTGCCTTGCCTTGCCTTGCCTTGCCTTGCCTTGCCTTGCCTTGCCTTGCCTTGCCTTGCCTTGCCTTGCCTTGCCTTGCCTTGCCTTGCCTTGCCTTGCCTTGCCTTGCCTTGCCTTGCCTTGCCTTGCCTTCCTTCCCTTCCCTTCCCTTCCCTTCCCTTCCCTTCCCTTCCCTTCCCTTCCCTTCCCTTCCCTTCCCTTCCCTTCCCTTCCCTTCCCTTCCCTTCCCTTCCCTTCCCTTCCCTTCCCTTCCCTTCCCTTCCCTTCCCTTCCCTTCCCTTCCCCATCAAGACCCACAGTGTAGAATTTTTTGCCTTCTGGAAGAGCAGTCAAATATTTCCTGGCAAATAGTTGATGTTTTTAGAACTTACCCCAAAAGAAGGAGACCTTCACTGGTTTTCTTTGCCTAGAGTCTCCTGGGCCAAGCTGGATGATTGCACAAAGCTGCTGGATGTCTGCAGACCCTGGGTCAGAGCTAGGTGCCTTTGCCTCCAGGACATGCCAGCTCCAGAGGTCTTCTTCCTTCCTGGTCCAGCCATGCCTGCCACTGGATCCTCAGAGATGGTTTGAAGCAGAGGGAAGAGCAGAGAGCAGGACTGCAGTGATTTGTAGTTCTGTTGCAGCGTGGGGAAGCCTGAAGCCATGGGCAGCAGTGGGGAGGCTGCTCAGTGGAAAATGCCAGCACCAAGCTGGATGCAGCCCCCCACCTTGACAGGCAGCCCCAGGTATTAGTGGGGAGAGGGAAAAGAAACCTTTGAAATGTTTGCACCTAAGCAGTGAGTTTTTTTCCTCCCAAGCCATCACCCTGGCAGTGTGCTACTGCCTGACAGGAGGCTTTGAAACCTGGGCTGGGGAATGTGGGTAGATAAACACAGCTTTTCCTCCCCTTGCATGTGAAATATTCCCTTTAAACACAAAGAACATTTCCCTTCCCCACTTTCTGGCAGAGGAATTGGGAACCTGCCGACAGGGTCCAGTGTAAACGTGCCAGCCGAACGCTCCTGCTGAACCTGAGAGAAACCGAGTTTGTGGCTCCCATGGGGGCAGTTTTGGGTGGGATCTCTCTGGTTGTGTAGTGGATGTCCCTGTTGCTGCGGGGCTGGTTGTTTTTTTTTCCCCCACTGGCACCAGTTCTCACCATGCAGAGGCTGTGGGAGAGCTGCCGGGGCACTGGTGTCTGCAGGACAGGATGCTGAGAGCGCTGCCTCGTGCTCCTTTCTGGCTCATAGCACCCAACACCTTGTGTCACCCAGCAAAGGGGAATTAATGGGCCCAGCTCACAGTAGCATCATTGTTTGGCATGTGTGGGATGTGGAAGGCAGCCCTCCCTTTTTGCTCCTACCTAACGGGTAAGCAATCAAGGGACGCTCAGAGAGAAACAACCCAACCCAGCCCCCTCCCCAAAACCCCTCAAGTCTTATGTCAAGCCTTAAGTCATATGACAGAGCAGTAAATAATGGATCTGGTGACCTAGACCTGCAAATATTTACATTCCCTTGACTTGGCTGATAGCAGGGGTTCCTCTTACCACGTCTCACCTAATTAGCAGAGGGCTACAAGAAGCCAGTGGTGGGCTCTGGTTTCTTTTCCACCTCGTTTGTAATGCAAGCAGCTCTCTGCCTTTGCCATGGAGCTTGCACGTGGGCATGTCAGCAGGAACATGTGGGCAAGGTGTGTGCTTACCCCAGGGACCGGCAGGACTCCCAGGTAGCAGCAGCTCAGAGCCTGAGAACAGGTTCCTGCAGCCACCCAAGAAGGTGCTGGCCTTCATCCCCTTTTGGTCTGGAGTGTGAAACCTGAGGCTTGCCAGAGATACAAAATTCCCAGTGGACTGTGAGCTCCCTGATTTTCAGGGCTGTCCCACTCCAGGAGCTCAGCTGGCTCTGAGTTCCCACTAAAACCTTGCCCATACTACTGGGGACAGTTCCTGGCCCATGGTCTGTCCTGATCTGTGCCCAGGCCTGGCTTATCATAGAATCAACCAGGTTGGAAAAGACCTCAGAGGTCATCAAGTCCAACCTGTCACCCAACACCTCATGACTAACTAAACCTTGGCTTCAAGTGCCACATCCAATCCCCCTAGAACACCTCAAGGAATGGGGACTCCACCACCTCCCTGGGCAGCACATCCCAATGGCCAATTACTCTTTCTGGGAAGAACTTTCTCCTCACCTCCAGCTTAAACTTCCCCTGGCACAGCTTGAGATTGTGTCCTCTTGTTCTAGTGTTGATTGCCTGGGAGAGGAGACCAACCCCCTCCTGGCTACAACCTCCCTACAGGCAGTTGTAGACAGCAAGAAGGTCTCCCCTGAGCCTCCTCTTCTCCAGGCTAAGCAACCCCAGCTCCCTCAGCCTCTCCTCACAGGGCTGTGCTCCAGACCCCTCCCCAGCCTCGTTGCCCTTCTCTGGACACGTTCAAGTGTCTCAATGTCCTTCTTAAACTGAGGAGCCCAGAACTGGACACAGGGCTCAAGGTGTGGCCTAACCAGTGCTGAGCACAGGGCAGAATGACTTCCCTGCTCCTGCTGGCCACACTGTTCCTGATGCAGGCTAGGATGCCATTGGTCTTCTTGGCCACCTGTCACACTGCTGGCTCCTGTTAAGCTGCTGTCAACCAGTAGCCCCAGATCCATTTCTGCCTGGCTGCTCTCCAGCCACTCCAACCCCAGCCTGCAGCTTCCAACTGGGCACAGAAAACAACTGGGAACAGGCTTTCCCTTTCCATTGCACAGAAATGGGGAGTTTGTGGCTTTCCAATTGCATTTGCTTTGTGGACCAGCTGATGCTCATGGACCATCAGCGGGAGGCAGATCACAGCTGAGCAGTTAGTTCTCCTAGCCCACATGCTGTGGGTGATGTGCTGCTGTCCAGGAGCCTCTCTAGCTCATGAAATGTAAACTGTGAATAACTGGACCTGAGAGAGGATCTCTTCCCTGCCTGCTCTCAGCCCCTGCAGGAGGTGTGAAGATACATGACCGGATGGTGTGCCTTCAGGGCAGGCTGGAACATTGCCCCCAGTGACTCTGGGCTGTAATGAGGGCTTTGGCTCCATGTGTTGCAGTTGGGTAGGGTACAGAGGGAGCCAGAGGCTCCCAAACAGAATCTGGGTTTGGTGAGAGCTGTTAGTTGAAAGCTTGCTGCTTTCCCTGAGCTCTTGATGTGCCTTAAAGGCAAGGGTGTTTAAAAAGGATCTTTCCTTGTTGATGAGGCCAGTCCACCCAGCAGATGCACAGATCCAGCTTTGCTGACAGCCATGCTGCTGAAGCTTCTACCTTCACACCCCAACTCCTACCAAGTAATCAATCAAATCTGCCTCCTTTCCATCTGTAGGTCACTTCACCTCCAGCACTGATGCCTGAGGAAAGCAGGACGCACGGAGCATCCCTCGGAGTGTGCACAGGCACACCTGCTGTCCTTCCCCAGCTGCTGTGCTGCTGGGGAGAGCCATGTTTTTTTACCATGCCCTTTCTGCTGCTGCTGAGCTGTTCCCTCGCAGTGATAGCTTGAGCCTGGATGGTTCAGCTGGAAACGAGTGGTGTGGGGCTGGTGGAAGGCTGGGAGCTGGCACAAGCCCTGGGCAGGGAGGCAGGCTGGGGCACGGAGGGTGTTTGCCTGGTCCCAGGGTAAACACCTGGAGGGATGCATGCTGCCACCTGTGATATGACAGCAAGAGGTGGCTCTGCATGTGCCTTCACATAGGGCTCTGCTTGTCTGGGTTCCCAAACTCCACCTGGTTTTAGCTGGATGGTTTTTAAACTCAAGTCTCTCAACAGAAACAGTGAGCGCAGGGAAGAGTTCTTGAGGTCAAAGATGGACAATTTTCATCTCCTGGAAGCAAATCTCTTGAGGTTTATGGTTTGTTTCGGTTTGGTTTGTTTTGGTTTGGTTTTGGTTTGGCTTGGTTTTGGTTTTTTTGGGTTTTGGTTTTGGGGTTTGGTTTGGGTTTTTTGGTGGTGATTTTTTTTGGTTAGCTGGTTGGGTTTGGGTTTCTTTATGACCCTTCTGCTTTCCAGGTGCCTGCAGATGGGAGGCAAAGCGTTGCCCCTGGGTTGGATGAGCATGAGAAAAGAGTTGGATGAGCATGAGAAAGGAGCCAGTGGCTTGCAGACACAAGCTGACCCTCCCCTCTTGCTCTGCTGACCGCTTTTCATACCTGGCTGGCTCTGGCCAGGCAATGGGCAAAGCCTGGGCACTGTGGGTAAAGGCCTGCTTCCCCTGAGCTGCTTAAAACAACAAAGCCTTTTCCTTGCCTTTCACAGAATGTTAGGGGTTGAAAGGGACCTCCAGAGATCATTGGGTCCAAACCCCCCTGCCAAAGCAGGATCCTCTAGGACAGGCCACGCAGGAATATGTCCAGGTTGGCTTTGAAAGGTCTCCAGAGAAGGAGGCTCCACAACCTCCCTGAACAGCCTGTTCCAGGGCTCCATCACCCTCACAGTAAAGAACTTTCTCCTCTTGCTGAGGTGGAACTTTCTGTGTTCTAGCTTCTATCCATTATTCCTTGTCCTGTTACTGGGTGTCACTGAAAGGAGCCTGGCCCCTTCCTCTTGACACCCACCCCTCAGGTATTTATAGGTGTTAATAAGATCCCCTCTCAGCTTTCTCTTCTCCAGGCTAAACAGTCCCAGTTCTCTCAGTCTTTCTTCATAGGAGAGATGTTCCAGTCCCTTAATCATCCTCACAGCTCTGTATTTGATTCTCTCCAGCAGATCCCTGTCTTTCCTGAACTGGGGAGTCCAAAACTGGGTACACTATTCTAGGCATGGTCTCACCAGAGCTTGCTCTGCTTCCTGATCCTATGAGAGAGAGGTGTTGCCCCCCACCCCCCCCAGTTTTACAGTGCTGCTATCCACATCCTTCCAGTTGTGTGGGTGTTACAGCAACACCAAACCCTCCTGAGCCCTCCTGCTCTCCACAAGCAGTCCTTACACCTTGCTGCTGTGATAGCTCCAGACTTTGTTTTAAGAAGAAGAATTGGAAGAATTAGCCAGGTTGGAAAAGACCATTGAGTCCAACCTATCACCCAACAACAGCTAATCAACTAAACCATGGCACCAAGTGCCTCATCCAGTCTCTTTTTAAACACCTCCAGTGATGGTGACTCCACCACCTCCCTGGGCAGCACATCCCAATGGCCAATCTCTCTTTCTGTGAAGAACTTCTTCCTAACATCTAGCCTAAACCTCCCCTGGTGCAGCTTGGGACTGTGTCCTCTTGTTCTGGTGCTGCTTGCCTGGGAGAACAAAACAAGGCAGACCCAAATCTGTATTGACCTTTACAGTAACTCTTCATCCGCTAGGGAGTCTCCACTCAAAATCTGAAGGTCACCTGGAGGCTGAACCTGGAAAGCTTTAGCTTGAGACTGTGCCTTCTTGCTCTGGGAGAAGAGACCAACCCCCTCCTGGCTACAACCTCCCTTCAGGGAGCTGTAGACAGCAAGAAGGTCTCCCCTGAGCCTCCTCTTCTCCAGGCTAAGCAACCCCAGCTCCCTCAGCCTCTCCTCATAAGGCCTGTGCTATGCTTCTGAGCCACAGCCTTTAAACTCCCACCAGCAGCCGCAGCCTGCCTGGGATTTCCTCTGTGCTAATCTGTCCTTTGCAGCCTCCAGCCCTGCAGAGCCCACGAACTCCACTCCTTGGCTGCACAAACCTTGCTTCTGCTGGGCCACTCAGCTGGCTCTTCCCTAGAGTCCAAATAAAGCCGGGAACGAAAGGAAAAGGCAGCTTGGGAAGGCAGGGGGTTCTGTGCCACGCTTGGCCCAGCGTGGAGGAGCTTTGCTGCAGAGGGATGGCCTTTCTGCTCCTTCCTCTCGCTCCCAGGGTGGTGCAAAGCCCCTTTGGGATGGAATTCTGGAGCTGGTGAGCAGGACACCACGCTCAATTTGCCGGCGTTCCGCTCAGACGTCACCCGCGTGATTTATGTGGAGGAAGGGATCAAAAGAGGGGGACAATTAGGAAGCTGACCCTACATAAATTAAGGAGAAGACAACCCCTCCTCGAGCCAGGCTGGTTTTGCTGGGGTGGATTGGGTTACCAGAACAACACTGCTTGAGGGAAGGGGAAGTAGGGGCGGCGGGGTGTGTGTGTGTGTGTGTGTGTGTGTGTAAAGGGGCAGATTGGGTGTGTGGGGTGGCAGCAGGACTGGGGTGGGGAGGTTAAAGAACAAAGGGTGTGAGTCTGCAGCATTGCCAAGCAGCAGCAGAGGGTCTTGGGAATGAGTGGGAAAGGAAAACAGCCCCTGTGCTGCACTGGGGGTGCTGCTTTTGGGCTTCTTGTTTGCCCAAATGCTGCTTCCAGAATGCTTCGGTGGAGGGAGGGCAAAGCTGCTTCTTCCTCTTCTCCTTACAGAATCACAGAATCACCAAGGTTGGAAGAGACCTCAAAGATCATCGAGTCCAACCTGGCACCACAGACCTCATGACTAGACCATGGCACCAAGTGCCACATCCAATCCCCTCTTGAACACCTCCAGGGATGGTGACTCCACCACCTCCCTGGGCAGCACATTCCAATGGCGAATGACTCTCTCAGTGAAGAACTTTCTCCTCACCTCCAGCCTAACCTTCCCCTGGCACAGCTTGAGACTGTGTCCTCGTGTTCTGGTGCTGGTTGCTTGAGTTATAAGCAGAACAACTGCCTTCTGAGGTGGGCTCCTTGTTGAAACCCACCCTTGCATCTGTCTTCAGCTCCCTGGGGTGCTTGATGCCAAAGGAAGAGGTATTGAGGAGGTGATTAGGAGCAGCTGAGGACCTAGAGAGCCAACCAGGAGAATGCAAAGCTGGATTCAGGTGGTGCAGCAGAGCCTCGTCCCTGCCAGGAAGCTGCGAGGGTGCACAGTGAGGCAGAGGGTGTGAGAGGATAGAGCAGGGACAGCAAAGCACAAGGCACAGCTATGGCTAGTTTGGGTTTCAGAGAAGGGTTCATCTACTTTCCCTGCCCTGTGTATGAGGTGCTTTGGCAGTTTCTCACCCTTCAACAACCCTCATGCCTTTGCCGCCACATGGATCTCCACCTTCTTCAAGATGTCAGGCTGAAGGACCTTTTGGTCCCTGAATTTCTTTGAATTCCTTTTAGTTTCTTCTCTCTAAGTCACACTCTTTGTCTCTGCAGGGCTGATGGGTGTCTCACCCTAGCTCTCAAAGGTGAGTTTGGTAATGATGTAATGTGCAGCCAGGAAAGAGCTGTGGTTCCCCATGGGTAGCCCCAAGAGCATCCATTGAAGCTGTGACCCGTTGGGCTTCAGCCACTGTGTGCTGGACCCCACACAGCCCTGTGAATGCCTCTTTATCTTACTTTGCCATGCTCCCTGCCTGTCTAGGCTGGGGGCCTTGCATCATTCTTACAACACTTCTCAGCCTGACCTGTAATGCCCTGGGTTGTACAAACAGTCACATGAGGGAATGTTATTCATGTCTCACAGAGCTCGTACTATGTCTTGGGCAGTGGATTACAAACTTTGTGAAAGAAAAGCAACTGAATAAAGCCCAGTCAGCTTCCCTCGAGGGCCAGCATCCTCACTTCTTGTGCTGCAGCCAGGAGGCTCCGATGGGGCTGTAATTTGTTGCTCACAATAGCTCTCTGTGGCGGAGAGGACGGAGAAAGCTTCCCTTCATAGGGCACTGACTGCAGCACTGCAGCCACAGTGAGCCGGAGCCCTGGGCAAGAGCATCCAGGGCGGGCGATGCACCAGCTGGAGGCTCCTGAGGCTGTGGGATGCTGCAGTGAGTCTAATCACTCCTTCCCAGTCTGCCAGGCATGGGATGGTCAGGTCTACACAGGACTTTGGGTTTTGCAACCAAACATCAGGAACAGTGTGGCCAGCAGGAGCAGGGAGGGCATTCTGCCCCTGTACTCAGCACTGGTTAGGCCACACCTTGAGTCCTGTGTCCAGTTCTGGGCCCCTCAGTTTAGGAAGGAGGTTGAGTTGCTGGAAGGCATCCAGAGAAGGGCAACAAAGCTGGGGAAGGGTCTGAAGCACAGCCCTGTGAGGAGAGGCTGAGGGAGCTGGGGTTGCTTAGCCTGGAGAAGAGGAGACTCAGGGCAGACCTTCTTGCTCTCTACAACTCCCTGAAGGGAGGTTGTGGACAGGTGGGGGTTGGTCTCTTCTGCCAGGCAGCCAGCACCAGAACAAGAGGACACAGTCTCAAGCTGCACCAGGGGAGGTTCAGACTGGATGTTAGAGGAAATTCTACACAGAGAGAGTGATTGCCCATTGGAATGTGCTGCCCAGGGAGGTGGTGGAGTCACCATCATTGGAGGTGTTTAGGAGAAGACTGAATGGGGTGCTTGGTGCCATGGTTTAGTTGATTAGATGGTGTTGGATGATAGGTTGGACTTGATGATCTTGAAGGTCTCTTCCAACCTGGTCTATTCTATTCTATTCTATTCTATTCTATTCTATTCTATTCTATTCTATTCTATTCTATTCTATTCTATTCTATTCTATTCTATCCCATCATCCCATCCCATCCCATCCCATCCCATCCCATCCCATCCCATCCCATCCCATCCCATCCCATCCCATTCTATTCTATTCTATTCTATTCTATTCTATTCTATTCTATTCTATTCTATTCTATTCTATTCTATTCTATTCTATTCTATTCTATTCTATTCTATCAGGTGCCAGGGAGCCTAAAAACCCCATAGTGGCTCATCCCAGCTAAAAGCCCACCAAGCTCTCAGTGGCAGAAACCCCTCAAACACAGCCTTCAAGCTGTCACTGCTGCTAGGCACGAGATGATCAGGTCTCCAGAGCTCTTCAGGTTCTGCAAATAAAAACCCCTGAGTGATCCATCCTAACACCTGGGCCCAGCCAAACTCTGCAAGCTCCCTGAAAGGAGGTTGCAGTGAAGTGGGGATTGGTCTCTTCTGCCTAGTCTCAGGTGATAGAATGAGATGAAATCACCTGAAATTGTGCCAGGGGAGGGTTAGGTTGGAGATTAGGCAAAATTTCTTCGCTGCAAGAGTGGTCAGGGATTGGAAGAGGCTGCCCAGGGAGGTGGTGGAGTCCCCATCCCTGGGGGTGTACAAGAACCCTGTGGACATAGAACTTGGGGACACAGTTATTGGCCATGCTGGTGTTGTGCTGAAGGTTGGACTGGATGAGCACAGAGGGCTTTCCCAACCCAAACAATTCCATGATTCTATGAAAAGCTTCCCCAAGGGCCCAGTGATAGAGACCCCCAAAGCACAAGCATCAGGCACATTGAAATTTCAGCTGCTGCTCAGACTCTTCTCTCCAAATGTACAAGGCTGGCTTTATGTCATAGAATCATAGAATCATAGAATCAGTCAGGGTTGGAAGGGACCACAAGGATCAGCTAGTTCCAACCCCCCTGCCATGGGCAGGGACACCCCACACTAGATCAGGCTGGCCAGAGCCTCATCCAGCCTGGGCTTAAACACCTCCAGGGTTGGGGCCTCAACCACCTCCCTGGACAACCCATTCCAGGGCTTCACCACTCTCATGGGGAAGAACTTCCTCCTCACATCCAGCCTGAATCTCCCCACCTCCAGCTTCATTCCATTCCCATGTCTTCTGCTAGTGAGTGAGTTCAGCTTGATGCTAAGGCAGGCTGGCTTGGTGATAAATGGTGTGTGGAGAGACGTGTGATGGGGCCATCACGGGGCACTTTGTCTGTTGCCACTTGCAGGCTGCCAATTTGTTCCTTATTTATTTGGGGAATTATATTTTGTATTGATTCCTTCCCCTGCCATCCCCCAGCCCCACACAACGAGGCAACACCAAACAAAAGAGGGTGCAGGAGGATGGGCCATGGGCTGGCCCAGGGGACCGCAGTCATTCTTGGTGTGCCACCCCGGGTCAGCAGTTGAATTGGGGGCTGCAGTGGGGGTCTTGGGCATCATTACTCCCCTGGCTTTCCTTCTGACCTTTGCTGGCCCCAGCTGTGGGCCCAAGTATTCCTGCTGTATTGGGATGCTCATCAGTGGGAGTGAGGGTTGAATAAATAAAAGAGAGGGAGAGGAAGGAGCTCAGAGGTGGCGTGGGGTGGGAACAGACCCCATTAGTCCTTGTCAGGGGTGGGTGGTGATCGTGCAGCCCCGCAGACAGCCTGGCCTGGAGGAAGTCCTTGCTTTAATGTGGGGTTTAGAGAGGGGTTTAAAATACCAGTTTAGTAAAGGGGGAAAGTATTTTAAAAAGGAAAAACCCCAAAAGATAAAACAAAAGGGAAGCCCCAAACGGAGCAGACACAGGGGCAGGGGTGGTGAGTGGCTTCTCCACACCGGTGGCTCCCAGCCCTGCCCTGTGTTCTGGAGACTCCAGTTGCCCTGAGGGGAGTCAGTGCTGTGGGGCTTTGGTACCCCAGGGAGACACATTTGAGGACCCCACACCGAGGACCCCAGTGCCAGAGGGGTAGTAGGAAGGTTGTGGTGGAGTGCAGCTGCTGTGGCTGGATGGCAGTGGGGTGGCTGCAAGGTGTCACTCTGTTCTGGGCCATGGGGAACTGAACATGCCTGTCCCAGAGGACTCAGCCTTCAAGCAGGGGCAGTAGGGTGGCTGCAAGGTGTCACTCACCCTGTGCTGGGCTCTGGGGAACTGAACATGCCTGTCCCAGAGGACTCAGCCCTCAAGCAGGGGCACTAGGGTGGCTGCAAGGTGTCACTCACCCTGTGCTGGGCTCTGGGGAACTGAACATGCCTGTCCCAGAGGACTCAGCCCTCAAACAAGCAGGCTGTGGCAGTGGCCATGCCTCTCATCAGCTGTGTCTCCTCACACTCAGCCAGAAACTCCACCATAGCAATTGCTAGCTTGTCTGAAGGTGATCCCAAGCCCTGCAGACAAGAGGAGGGTTGTGTAGGTGGGTACTGTGCCCAGGGATGCCACCCCTTCCCCGTGCATTGCCACCCTTCTGCAGAACTGAGGGGAGGGCACAGGAGGTATCCCTGCAATTAACATCTGATGCCTGGAGTAATAAGCTGGCTCAGCATCCAAGCACAGCTCCTTTGAGTCTGGTGAGCAAGTGCAGAGGGGAAAGTGGCCACTTGAGAGCACCGAGTGCCCCTTTCTCTCCCCTCCCCATGGGCATGCACTTGTGGTAGAGGGCCTGAGTGCTTTTGTTTTGCTAAACCCCTTTGAAGTGGAAACCAAATTGCAGGTCTCCCTCTTTCCCCCAGCTCCCCTGAGCCCTCCTGGTTTTAATTAGTTCCATCTGATGTTCAGAGGCTTCCAAGAAATAAATATGCTTCCAAACAAGTTGGAGAACAGTAGGGGCAGAGCCCAGGGAGCTGTGTCACCAATGCACAGGCTGACAAGGGACATCAGGTGAGCAGAGCGCTCTGCCTGCAGCCAGGCTCCATTGCTCCCTTTTGGCCATGGAGACAGCCCTGCTGTGCACATTTTCCATGCCCACCAGCTGAAGCTGCAGCCAAGGTAGCCTGGAGCAGTGGGCTGAGGTGAAGGATCACGGACAAAGATGTGTCAGCCTGGTTGCTGTGCAGGCTCCAGCGTGCTTCCCTCTGCTTCCACCTGCTTGGGTTTTGCTCTAAGTGCTCTCTCTGCAGCTGAGCTTCCCAGCCTAGGCTGACAGAAACAGGAATGCAAAAGAAACACTTGGTCAGAGTCATCTCACTGCTGAGAAAGACTTCATCTTCCCTGTTGGAGTGTGGAATAAATGTAAAATAAAAACCTAGCACTGGGGAAGCAGAAACAGAAGTCCCAGCCTCAGGGCAATGGTGCTAACCAGAGTCCTTTGGGACAAGAGGGACAAAACACCCTGTGGGCCTTGCACTGAACACTTTCCCTCCTCTTCTCCCTGTTCTGCCTCTATCCCTGTGAAGCATCCAGTCCTCAGGACACCACTCTTCCAGTAAAGACATTTCTCCTAATATCCAGCTGAAACCTCCCCTGGTGCAGTTTGAGGCCATTTCCTCATCTGAGGCAAATCTCCTCTCTGAAAAAGGTTCAATCTCCTCTGGATCATGCCCTGTGCTTGGCACTGGTGAGGCCACACCTCAATGACTGGCTTCAGTTTTGGGTCCCTCACTCCAAGAAGGACATTGAATCGCTGGAGTGTGTCCAGAGAAGGGCAATGAAGCTGGGAAAGGGTCTGGAAAACAGGGCTGGTGAAGGGCAGCTGAGGGAACTGGGGGTGTTTAGTCTGGAGCAGAGGAGGCTCATTGCTCTCTACAACTGAAAGGAGGTTGGAGCGAGGTGGGGATTGGTCTCTTCTCCCTAGTCTCAGGTGACAGAATGAGGGGAAATGGCCTGGAATTGTGCCAGGGGAGGGCTAGGTTGGAGCTCAGGAAAAACTTCTTCTGTGAAAGAGTGGCCAAGGATTGGCAGAGGCTGCCCAGGGAGGTGGTGGAGTCCTCATCCCTGGGGGTGTTCAAGAAACCTGTGGGCATGGCACTTTGGGACATGGTTTAATGGCCATGGTGGGGTTAGGCTTCAGTGACCTTAGAGCTCTTTTCCAACCCAAATGATTCTATGATTCCATGGAAAGGAGAGCATCTCTTCTGGAGGCTGTGCAGTAGCTCCACACAGACTTAGCAGCAGTTTTGCTCTTTCAAGACTCGTTGTCTGCCTTCCAGCTTTGTACCTGTTTGTGTTTTGGTTTTGCTTTATTTAAGTTGTTGAAAACAACTCAGTCAGTTCAGTGCACTTGTCTGGGCAGAAGATTTTGCTTTTGGTTAACAAAAGCTCTCACCAAGTACAAAACTCAAGTGCCAGGAGGCTTGTGCAGCCTGAACTCAATTGCAGCACATCTCCTGAAGCGAGATCCTCCTCCAAAGAACTCTTCTGCTCTCAATTATGATTGTGTGGTGTCACATTAGTGAGAGCTTTGCAGCTGGGAATCCAGCTGCTCTTTCCTGGACAGTGTCCTGTTTGTGAATGAATCAAACCCAATATTTTCTATATAAATATATATATGAGAAGGAAGAAGCAGATTTCATAGAATCATAGAATCAACCAGGTGAGAAAAGACCTCAGAGATCATCAAGCCCAACCTATCACCTAACACCTCATGACAACTAAACCATGGCTCCAAGTGCCACATCCAATCCTATTTTGAACACCTCCAGTGACGGTGACTCCACCACCTCCCTGGGCAGCACTTTCCAATGGCCAATCTCTCTTTCTGGGAAGAACTTTGTCCTCACCTCCAGCCTAAACCTCCCCTGGCACAGCTTGAGACTGTGTCCTCTTGTTCTGGTGCTGCTTGCCTGGGAGAAGAGACCAACCTCCTCGTAATTACAACCTCCTTTCAGGGAGTTGTAGAGAGCAAGAAGGTCTCCCCTGAGCCTCCTCTTCTCCAGGCTAAGCAACCCCAGCTCCCTCAGCCTCTCCTCACAGGGCTGTGCTCCAGACCCCTCCCCAGCCTTGCTGCCCTTCTCTGGACACCTTCCAGCAGCTCAACATCTTTCCTAAACTGAGGATTCAAGGCCAGGTTGGATGAGGCCTTGAACAGCCTGGGCTGGTGGGAGGTGTCCCTGCCCATGGCAGGGGGTTGGAACTGGATGACCTTTAAGGTCCCTTCCAACACAACCCATTCCACCAGTCTATGGTGGGATACTCTAGCACATGAATGCTCAGATCTTAGTGAAGCCTGCAAAGCCACAACGTTGTGACAGTCCAATTAAGGCTGGACCTTGGCTGTAAAATCTCCTCAAATGAACTGGAACTGAATTCTCTGGACACCACTCCCAGGTCTCTGTGTGCTTGCAGTCACATTTTCTTGTCTTACTAAGTACTCTCTCCTACTGATCTTTCTTCATTGGCTAGGGAAGCTGGAATTGCCTCCTTGGAAAACGTCCTCTGATGGATTTTCATGGCAAAATCATTCTCTAATAGACTTTCAAAGCAAAATCATTCTCTAATAGATTTTCATAGCAAAAATCATTCTCTAATAGATTTTCATAGCCTGTTGGTTTTGCTTTTGGATTCCTCTCAGCTGCAATAATATTTTAACAGTTGTTCCTGACAATTGTGGGCAAATATTTGTAGATCTGTGTGCTCTCTGTGGTGGATGCTGCCTCTAATCCTAAACAAAGCTCTTAAGACTCTGGGGCTTTGGGGTTTTTATGGAAGGTGCTTTTCATCACATCTTATACAGCTACAATTTAAGAGCAGAGCCTTACAAAGTGGGTGCTCTGGCCTCTAATAAATAAACATGGTAGAGCATCCTGAGGAGTTAAGCAACAGCAAAGCACAGTTGTGCCCTGCTTTGGGCTCTCCAAGTGTAGCCCTGCGCAGGAGAGCTCTTAAGTATGTGCTGAGCCTCAAACATATGAGTGGTTGCACTGAACTTGATGCATCCACTACAGGTCTGAAGTCAGGCACTTGCTTAACTGCTTTGTGTGGTTGGAGCATATAAAATGCCCATAAATCTGAAATGACTGCATTCCACCCTTCAGCCCTGCAGAAATCTGGTTTAAGTCCTTGAACAGATGCATTTTGCTACATCATATGACCCAGAGAGCTGTCCTGGAGGCAGCCTTGCAGACAGCGTCTCATCGTTTTGGTTGTAGCTGCTCGACCTGGAGTGGGCTCTGGGGAGACCTTCTTGCAGCCTTTCAGTACTTAAAAGGGATGAGAAGAAAGCTGGGGACAGACTTCTGAGCAGGGCCTGGTGTGACAGGACAAGGGCAGGGGTGGGGGTGGGGGCGTGGTTTGAAACTAAAAGAAGGAGTTTCAGACTGGAGAGAAGGAAGATTTCTCCTGAGGATGGCGAGACCCCAGATTGCCCAGAGAGGTGGTAGAGGTCCCATCCCTGGAACTATTCCAGGTCAGGCTGTTTGGGGCTTTGAGCAACCTGCTCTAGCTGCAGATGTCCCTGTTGACTGCGGTGGGGTTGGGCTGGCCGAGCTTCAGAAGTCCCTATTAAAACCTAGAATGTTTGGTGATGATGATGAGAATCATCTTCACCAGAGCAGGAGGAAGCTGAAGAAGATCAGCTTTGAATTAGTCATCTATACCACTGCTGGTGGTTGTGGGTGAGCCCTCAGCCAGGACTGCCTGTTAGGAAAGCATGGAGCTTGACTGCAGGGCCCTTCCCTGAGGGCAAACAAACCCACCAAGTGTGTTCTCCTGACTCAAAGCAATATTGCCTTATACTGGTTTATAAGTGTTTACAAAAGCATCTTTCACATCTCCCTGCACATTGCACTGGGAGATGTGAAATCCTTTTCCTTTTCCTTTCATGAAGCAAAGCAGTAGGGGTAGGGGGGAGGGGGAAAGGAGGTAACTGGTTAGCTTTGCAGCTCAGCTGGTAGACTGCCTGGAAAGCAGCCAAGGGGCCTGGGTTCAGTCCTCTGATAAGTCATCAATTTCTTTCTCACCAAAAACATCTGGTTTTTGGATGCTGAGTTATGAGCTAATATTAAATACAAAAGTTTATAGCATCACATATATAATATTGTTGATTAGAAGCATCAAGTAAAGTAATTGACCAGAGGGGACTCGGTGTGAGCAGCTGGTAGAACATCTGGAGGGGAGCCAAGGGGCCTGGGTTTAATTCTCAGGTCATCTATTTCTTTCTCACCAAAAACATCTGGGTTTGGATGCTGCAAAGCTACAGACTATTGTCTCATGCAAATGTTTTTGGTTTCTTTTTGTTTTTTTTTTTTTTTTTTTTCTGGGATCACACTTCCTTCCCTCCCCCCATTTTTTTTTTTTCGTGGCAATGTGATTCCAGGAACGTTTCCATTAAGTATTTGCACCCAGAGCATCCTGCAAGGAATCTCCTGTAAGGAGAAGGTGCACTCGTGGACCCTGCTGAAGTCAAAAGCAAAGGTCCCTGCTGTGGAGCTGTGGTTTGATATTATTCCTTTTCAACTAGGAAACGTTGAGGGGCGATTTTTAACCAGAAAGCGCTGGTTTGAGTAGCGTGAAGCACCTATTTATGTTGACCCTGCAAACCTGACGCTGCCCTGGAAGGCGGGCGGGGTCCGCCGGTGTCACTGGGGGCTGTGGCTGCCAGGGCGCTGCGTGAGGGACGCGTCCCAGCTTGCTGCCCCTGCCCAGGCTCTGAGCTCTCCGGGCACTAGGTGTCAGAAGAGGCTCACGCTTGTGCTGCCTGAAGCCCTCCCCCAACCCCCTTCCCAACCCCCGAGCTGTGGCCAGCCCCAGGGCTGCAGGGGAGCTCAGCCTTGCTCCCATAGCCCAGGGCAGGGGAGTGACCCTGTGGGGACCTCTTCTCAGACCTGTCCCAGGAGATGCATTTCGCTGCTGTCTGAAAGGACTTTGGTAGAGGCTGCAGTGCTGGATGAGCAAAAAGTGAGCCCGGGGGGGGAGCAGGGGGTGTCACTGCTCTCTGCTTGTCCTTAGCTCCTTTTCTCCTGGGCTCGCTCTATCCCAGTAGGAGGGTGGGGGCCCCTGTTCACCCTGGGGAAACTAAAGGCAAATCTTCCTGAAGGGAAAAGAGGCCAGTCCCTAAAATTTGCCTTTCATCCATCCACATTACCAAGTCCTGTCTGGATTTCCTGGAGTGGTGGATGTGGGCAAGCTTGGGGGGGGGGGGGGTTGGATCTCACCTGTGGCAAGCTGGATCCCCCAGTTGCAGTAAGGTGACACTGATGTGTCTGCCTGTGAGTGAAATCCAGGAGTTATGAATAACTTAGCAATGAGTGTGAGTTGCAGGTGACCAACAAGCACACAGCTTGAGAAAACTTCAGTTTCCCACCACTCTGCTGTTTGCCAACCTCTGCAGTTAATTTTTGGTGGCTCTATTCCGGTGTAAGCTGCCAAAGTCTCTCCTGAGCTGACGGAGACATGGCTCTGGAGATGTTTGCTTGCTGGAGGGGCCTCCTCACACTGGAGTTGAGATCATGTCTTATTTTGGCTGTCAAGCAGTGTTAATGTGAGAAGGCACTGAGGAGTGAGCCATGCTCCAATCCATTGGCATTTTTTGCCTTTAATTTATTAGGAAGAGGTACAACCACCAGATTGGAATTGCATTGCCACCAGATTCTGCCAGAATAGAATAGAATAGAATAGAATAGAATAGAACAGAATAGAAAATAGACTAGACTAGACTAGACTAGACTAGACTAGACTAGACTAGAATAGAATAGAATAGAATAGAATAGAATAGAATGAAGCAGGTTGGAAGAGACCTTCAAGAACATCAAGTCCAACTTATCATCCAACACCATCTAATCAACTAAACCATGGCACCAAGTGCCTCATCCAGTCTCTTCCTAAACACCTCCAGTGATGGTGACTCCACCACCTCCCTGGGCAGCACATTCCAATGGCCAGTCTCTCTTTCTATGAAGATCTTTGTCCTCACCTCAAGCCTAAACCTCCCCTGGCACAGCTTGAGACTGTGTCCTCTTGTTCTGGTGCTGGGAGAAGAGACTAACTCCCACCTGGCTACAACCTCCCTTCAGGGAGTTGTAGACAGCAAGAAGGTCTCCTCTGAGCCTTCTCTTCTCCAGGCTAAACAACTCCAGCTCCCTCAGCTTCTCCTCACAGGGCTGTGCTCCAACCCCCTCCCCAGTTTTGATGCCTTCTCTGGACACATTCCAGCATCTCAGCATTTTTCCTGAACTGAGGGGCCCAGAACTGGACACAGTAGTCAAGGTGTGGCCTAACCAGGCTCTCAGTGTTGGTCAAAGGAGTGGCCAAATGGCAATAAGACATTGGTCGGCCCGAGTTTACCAGCTGAAATGGTTTGGAACATCATCATTGGCTTCTGCCCCTTCCACAGACTAAAAATACCATTAAAAAAAAAAAAAAAAAAGAAGAAGAAGAAGAAGGAAAAAAAAAGAGGCAGAATGGGGCATTTCCAGAGGAATATTACATTTCCTAAGTATGGATCTTAACAGCCAGTTTCAACTAAACAATGCACCACGCGGTGCCAGAAACAATAAATCAGCACAGCCCTCAGGACTGCAATGGAGAATTCCCTCTCCCCTTGTAGCTCCTTGGAACTTTAATCTGAAATATGCCCTGAATCAAAGGCTAACTTATTGGTACACAGGAATTCCCATGCTTGGTCAAATCTCATTTCCACAGAGTCTGGCACTTGGCTGCTAGCGGTGGCCAGAACCAGATGCTGCGGAGGAAAGACACCCCCCACGTGTGTGTCCCCCCCCAACAACAAAAAGAGAGTTGTTAGTGGAGGGCTGTTTGCAGTGACATGTCTGCAGAGAACACTTCATTTTGCTAGCTTTCATCATTTAGGAAGGGCTTCAGTGCACCTGATCTTAGCTGTGTAGGAGTCGCTGCCTGGGGTCGCTGCCTGGGGTCGCAGGCTTCCTTCTTGGTGGAAAGAAGCCATGAAGGGGACCCTGTGCAAGGAGGGTTGGTCCTTCCACCTTGGGTAGTGCCCCTACAGCAGGCATGCACCATGTCAAGTTCAGGCCAAGTTCACCAAACTTTCATTTAGGAAGGAAAGAGGTAAAAAGGGTCACATGGTTTAGCACCAGGCTTGGTAGTGCTGGCTCCAGACTTGGTAGAGTTAGCTCCAGACTTGGTAGAGTTAGCTCCAGACGTGGTAGAGTTAGCTAATGGTGGGACACAATGAT